>JANJYP010032224.1:0-26456 GCA_024605115.1 Rastrelliger brachysoma
TTGTGAAGCTAGCACCATCAGGTGGTTAGTTTATTTTAACATAAAGCATGGAGACATAGACATGGTAATATGTGGACAGAGCCAGGCTAGTGGTTTAGCAAGAAAGAAAATAACTGTTGTTCCCCAAAATGTAGGACTATTACTTTAATGAAATTAAAGGTAAAAAAAAATCTAAAGTAAGATAATAACATGAGGCCATATAAGATTTTGATTTGGAAACTACACAAGAAAGATCCCATTTTTTTCACAGTATAACAACTGTGAGAGGAAGTCGATGTTCTAGTTCTCAATGTTCTGGTCTGCCACACTCAGTTTCTCTGGAGAAATTCACACCTGTCGTACCTATCTGTCACAGCTTGTGGAGCATCCTGAGTTTGCGGAGATCATCAAAGAAGATGCCTCATCACTAGAGGACAGACACGAGACAGACTCTGTCCCCCTGGTGGACGACATCCGCTATCACATTGCAAGCAACGTCCAGACTTACAGTGCCATCGAGGAGGCCAATCAGAAGCTGACTGCTTTGGAGGAGCTGTTGTCAAGCATTAATATTGACTGCTGAGGGGTCAAAGGGTTGTTGAGTCTGAGAACTGTAGTGAGAAGAAAAAAAAACAAGTAAGATAAAAGAAAAAAAACATATGCTCCCGTATGTTTGAAGGTTTATTTTATTTACAGTATATTGTACAGATTATATATTTTGAGAAGGAGTTGGTTCTGAGTTTGCAGGGCATATTCAGAGACATCTGTTTATGTTGGCTGTTTAAAGTGTGTTTGTGTGACAGACTGAATCTCTTGGGTATCAAATGACTCGTGAATCAGTCGTTTCTGCAAGATAGTGCAGATTAAGAAAATTGATCATTATATATTTTCAACAGACTATGCTTGTATCGGACACATGCATGGATTCATTTCATTATTTTATTATTTGTAGCTACTAGAATGTAGATTAGCCGCTTATTGAGTTCCTTTAAGATGTGGTTTGGCCCCAGATTGTTATGGGCATCAGCCCTCATATCCAGCTGCATGAAATTTTATTTTTCATGTTTAATGAAATTATTATGAATTATTGAAATTATTGTTTAAAGACGTGTACTGGATAACTAAAGGAGTAAAGACATTTATGTTAATTTAATCCAGAGAATGTTTTTAACTAGTAACTTTACTGAGGCAACATGAAATATAATTTTACGATGAATTGCCTGCAGCTTTGTTTGGATTGGATTCAGCGGCTGTAGTTCACCATACTGTTAGATCTGTGACATTCCTCCAGCATGATCACTCGCACTTTCTGTCACCCTAAAATGATGTATTTGTTTCCTGCTGCACTTAATGACAGCAAATCTCTTTTGCCCCATGTGTGCACTTGAAAATGAAGTTGTTATTAAACTATTAGCATGTTAAGTCCTCCATCAGCACAGGAAAATATGGTGATGTCATCCATTTCTCACCCTGTAGCTCTTATGGAAAATGGATAAATAACTGCTTTTTTGTTGTTTTTTTTTTGTTATTATTAAAGACATAGTATATAAAGCAGGAGTAGTGTTGTCTTCATTTAAAATATCTAATGAATTTATAATTACCTTGTTTTACAGCTGTGGGATTTTTTTTCAGGTTTTCAGCAGAATATTNGTTATTATTAAAGACATAGTATATAAAGCAGAAGTAGTGTTGTCTTCATTTAAAATATCTAATGAATTTATAATTACCTTGTCTTACAGCTGTGGGATTTTTTTTCAGGTTTTCAGCAGAATATTCAGCATTTATTATGAGTGGAATAAATGTGAAAATGTGAAGGGTTTTTTTCACCCTTCTTTTTGATTTCATTCTATGAAAACTATTAGTTTAAGAAGGCACCCAGAGATGGCGCCATTTCTCATTTTATCATTACAGTCATAGGATGCAGTTTCTTAGACATACATTGTTAGACACAAATAAGGCTTCTGAACTCATGGGAACGTTTCCTAAATGGGGCCGTTCAACTGTTGGGCATTTTTCAAATCAGACATACATCACAAGTTCNGATACATTGTTAGACACAAATAAGGCTTCTGAACTCATGGGAACGTTTCCTAAATGGGGCCGTTGAACTGTTGGGCATTTTTCAAATCAGACATACATCACAAGTTCACAATGGGGTGAAGCAGGGCAGTAAATTCTGAGGTACTGTTACATGTTAGCAGTGATTTAGATGTGTGTGCGTGTCAGTGTCAGTACACTTGCACTATAGTTTTAATTGGTGTCCCTGTGGGCTCCATCACTCTCATTTCAAAGAGTCTTCATGGCGAAGACAAAGCTGTGCATCACCTTAATGGAGCCCTGTGGTTCGGGACAGTGGGGTTAGCTCAAATCCCAACAGGGAGTTGGCCTACACTATGGAGTGAAGCTGCTGTTAGAACACATTAAAGTGCAGTTCAACTGAAATCCATTAGAAAACAAAACCTTTGGCTTCTAGCCCAGCTTCTTGAAGGCTTACGTGCTGAAAAAGACAAGAATAAACAACACAATTAGTTATTACCCCAGCAAGCTTCCTTTACAAATGGTTTATTGGTGTTGCTAAGCAACTTACTGTGGTTTTGGGTGGGAAAGTTCAGGTTATTGAGTTTCAGATCAACACTGCACTGCTCAGACAAATGGACATTCACGCAGTTTACAGGAGGAACTTATATTTTTTGTTATCTTATTAAATATCCATGGAAACTGTGTTTACCAACCTCTACTTCCCAGTAAACCGCTCTACAACTCCACACTGTGGCCCTACGTCACAGCCAGAGTGACTGTGAGTTCAAATTTAGTTGAAAGCAAGTTCTATTTGAATTATATTTGACTTAAAAATGTTTCTTTACATTTCAAGGCTTGGCATTTTCCCCCATCACCTTGATTGCACAACACTTTTGTTGTGAGTTAACATGAGTCATGATTGAATGAGATGGTCAGTTTATTTCTTGGCACAGAAGAGTAAAACATTCTTTGCAGCCACCATTAATCAAACAGCCCTTTGTGATACTATTTTATTGAATAGCTTCCAAGTACCATAATATCTCATAATGAAAGTTCAACATAACTGACAACCATTGTTTTGGGCATTAATTGTAATCTCCAATGGGCATACATAGATTTTTCTAATTTACAGGACTCAGACATGTTCCAACTGGTAATACTGAAATAATCAATCAAACTATGTGTGTTTATCCATTCACCAAACACTTTTGATTGTGATTGAAACAATTATATTCATATCAGTTGCAACCTCTTTTACAAAAGACACTGACATTTAATAGAATCTTTTTATATTTTTTCTCAGTCCAATTTTTGGGTCACGTGTCTGTTATTTGTCCGTTACTATGCTAAAAAAACAGTTTTTCCTCTAACAATTTCCATTGTTTTTTTCAGACAAAGCTAAGAAATCTTGAGGAGAATAACAAAGGCTAAATTCTCTTGGCTCTAGACTCATGTCACTGCATGACTCACTTCATGGTGACATCTGTCTCCTCATACAGAAATCAGGAAGGGCATAAACCACCAGACAAATGTTGAAAAAACTGTTTTCTTCCTACTTCTTTAGTTTCCTAAGAGTAAAGTTTACTATCTTCTAAGTTGTAAGTGCAGTGTAATAAACATGATTCTCTCTGAAAATACACTGATGTGCACGAGAAGTGGTTCACAATAGCAATATGATAAGAATCAGATTTCAGATTTCAAGTTTTGCTGTTTCATTATCAAATTAAATTTCAGGTGAGGATGACGTGTGCAGAGCACGCAGGGCTGTGTCAGACCATCTGTCTGCATGTCTTTCCAGGAACAAACCTTCTTCTATATGTGACTCATATGTAGGATTTGTTACATATGGAACAGATGGAGACAGCTGCAGGTGGTCAACATAAAGCTGATGACAGGAGTAGATGTGTGTAGTTGACTCTATTTTTGTTTTTTACACTTGACTATTTACATTTTATGCTATTTTATACAGATAATTCACTACATTTCAGGCAAAGATATTGTACTTTTTTACTACACTACATTTCTTTGAAATCTATGGTTATGAGTGCCTTTGCAACAGCAGTTGATGATGTAGTAGCAACAATGTACAAGTACTCCTTTACACATTATCAAAAAAACTGTACTTAAAGGATAAAAATACTTGTTATTCGGAGAAAATACTCCCTGTGGGTATTATGCTACTATGTATAATTGTAATGTCTGATAGTATTTTAAGTAATGTAAGTGGTGCAGGCATAGCTACATGTTACTTTATATACTGTGGGGCATTCTAATCTGTAATAATGTGTAATATAGTGTGAACTGATTATATACTTTGTAAAGTCTTAGTATGCAAAGTAACTATAATTGTCAAATAAATTTAGTGGATTTAAAGCTACAAAATATTCCTCTTCAATGTAATGAAGAAGTTGACAGTAACACAGACTAAATTACAAAAGATTGACGTACTTAACTGTGTTGTTCATATTCTGACTCTTTACAGTATCTTTTATTATGAGGGGATTTTTACAGTATCCCCTCATAATTAATTAAGATGTTTATTGTGTTTTTGCTGCTTTCGAATGTGAAAACCGGTCAAATTTGACCTAGATAGTATGTCAGGGTTAAAGGATCAAATTTTTCATGTCTGTCCTAAAACAATAGTAAGGTTCTGCCATCTTGTTTGCATGAAATAATTTGGAGCCAGAGTCTGCGCAGCTGTCTGCTTGAGTTGGGCTACGGTAAGATGGCCTACTCAGCTGTCCCACCACCTGACAGACATTAGAGAGTGGCTGAACTGTCAATCATGTCTTCTTTTTATATTGTCAAATAACTCATTACAAACAAATTTANTCTGCGCAGCTGTCTGCTTGAGTTGGGCTACGGTAAGATGGCCTACTCAGCTGTCCCACCACCTGACAGACATTAGAGAGTGGCTGAACTGTCAATCATGCCTTCTTTTTATATTGTCAAATAACTCATTACAAACAAATTTATAGATAAAATGAGCACTTGGACAAACATTGGCATGATAACGACTATATATAGTCAATGACACTGACCTTCAAGAGATTCCTTTATAATGTACATAATGTATTCAAAATTGTATTGATTTTTTTCTTTTTTATGTTATTATATCTTCATCCCTGAGCAGGCTTATTACTTATATTCATATCTAAATCTTGTATTTCCTTAACTCGTATATTTAATTCAGTATAAATAATTGATACAAAACTTCCACATACTTAGATACATAAACCCACTCAGCATAATCATACATACATTCTCAAACAGCACATAACTGCCTACATCCCAAGAACCTCCCACCCCTGCTATCTGCAACGTTCTTCACTGTCAGGTGACTATTTCTGACCCAAATTAACAATTGTTTTAGAGAGAATAAGCATGAAACAATTAAAAAAATTACTATGTGGATTATCCTTCACTAAAACCAATGTTTCTTTGCNATTATTATATCTTCATCCCTGAGCAGGCTTATTACTTATATTCATATCTAAATCTTGACAGGCTTCACTGTCAGGTGACTATTTTTGACCCAAATTAACAATTGTTTTAGAGAGAATAAGCATGAAACAATTTAAAAAAATACTATGTGGATTATCCTTCACTAAAACCAATGTTTCTTTGCAGGCCACAAGACTTTTGCACACCACTTGATTCAGCCTTGCTGGACAGCTCCATGGAATATTGATATTGAGAGATTGATACCACTGATTGATTGATAATGTATTAGAATCTTACTGCTACCATCTTCTTAGCAACACTTGTTCCTAAAAACAAAAGCCGTTTCTGTACTAAGGGACAGATATGAATCATCATTCAATAACAACAGACGGGGTGAACAGTTCAACTCCACTTGCAACATAGCAACATAGATATTTTACATGGCACATTTTCCCAGAAGTTTACTGAATTTCATATGAGGCTTCTGTCAATCCAAGTTGATCAAATCTTTAATTTCAGTTCAGTCTTTTTGTTATAACCAGAACAGGAAACATTGAATGCTGTGACAGAAGAGGGACATTTTCACTGAAAAGGACTATGACTAGGACCCTTATAAAATAGCTTTCTTTATTTGACTAAATCTAACAGCTAAAGCCTAATATTATCAGTCCTCGTGTTAGCAAAAGTAACTGATTTTGTCCTTTATCACTGACATGGTAAACACATGAGGAGTGGAACTTTTAATGGCCAGTATGAACAAGGGGAATACTTATAGGGAGCAAACACTGATTCAATTCAACAACTTTAAAAAACTGTGAGCCTATCCTTTAGGTACAGCTCTTAAGCACTGAGTTACATTTCACTACTTCTTTGCTGATCATTATTTTACCTGCAAAACCTTTGATGATGTTATAAAATATGATTTTCTACTGCAGGTTAAAGTACAAAGTATACTTTAGAGTAATTCAAATCAGCTACACCTCGCCAGCTACAACAAACTAGCTTTATCACATTGTCTATGATCTCTTAACTACAAAAACAAGTTTAACTTTGAAATCTATCTTAAAGGCATTTTAGCCATAATTATTCTGTCTTCTGTGATGGAACTGCACATTTGTGACCTTGTCCCTCAGTATTGATATGTCCTCCCAGGGGACGGAAGACATACTCACTGCTGCTGTCACTGCCAATATGTTAATTTGCTATTAGTTAGGGATTACCACCTGAGAGAGAGAGTGGTAAGCCCTTACTTAGCGAGAGACCAACCTGAAAAGCTTTGGCTGCCTCTTCCACTCCCTGATTCTGTCTCTATATTTCTCAGATACCCGACTTTTATGTTTCCGTGTGTAAAAAAAGTAATACTGTTTGAAATCGACATGCACATAACATGCATGCATACATATATTACTTTGTCTGTATGCTGCAGTTTCAGTCGTAATCTGTTGCAGCAGGAAGCCTGTGTTTACATTAGAGAGACTTAGGAATCACATCAGTGTTGTATAGTCTCAGCCAGCCATTACGTAAGAAATGGCACAGTGAAGACTCAACACGCACTAAATTGAACTGAAGGTTGCCACCAAGACGATCTCTTTATAGGATTGTCTTGAAATCAGAGCGGTTCAGCAGTCAGTCACTTTCCCCCATTTTTCCACTAACATGTCATGCAAATACCAGGCGGAGGATGCCTATAAAGTTTCATGACAACACTGATTGCAGCTCAAGCTTATCAAGCAGGAATTCTGTTTATCTCCCTGCTCAGCATGGAGGCTCCTCTTAGAAGTGTGTGACAGTCAGATGCTTACACTTAACATAGCCACGGTAATATGGGATTAAGCCTTACATGCTCCCTTGAAGTATTAGCAGCCAGGGCACAGACGAGCAAGTGAACAGTGGTCCTATTAGTCAGCTTTGTCAAAGACAGCAGTCTCTCTGATAAACTTGGTGAATGCATCAGGCCCTTATGTATACAGGAGCAACATGCTGCAGGGAGAGTAGAAGTTTTCTTTTTCTGATACATATCTGAGTGTGCACGTCTGCCTTCATCATGCGTCTATCTTGTGTATTTGTGTATAATGCTCCACCTGAGGTGAGTCACAAGGTTGCCAGTAGAAGAGAACATGGCCAGCTCTGCAGAGATACAAACAGCGTCCACATGTGAGACAGGATTACACTGTGACCATGTGACTAGCCTGCCCTTAGACAGACCTCTAACAAAAGACAGGCTAAATCTATCCAGGACAACAACCTCTGTCCCCGAACTCTTCAGTGTAAACAATCAGGCGGCCTTCTGTGAGTAGACGCATCAAAAGTCCTGCAAGAATGCCAAATTGTACATGAGTATGGGTTTAAAAGAGATGTAAAAACTAAATCCAAATTTCCAAATTATTATAGATTATGATGTTTCCTCCCTCAACATGCCTGCTGTTGTGACTTGACACAAGTTAGATAACCCCCACCCTCCCCCCATGCGTGTTCAGCTACTTTAGATTCAAGGTTTGTTTTTGTCACAGTTACAAACACTGAGCTTCCAAACTTGCATTTTCTCCAGTCACTTTCCTGTTTCCTGGCCATTTCGCCCTTTAGGCATCAGAAAGCAGTTGTCCTGCTGACAGAGCTTTTGTTCTCTACAGGGTGAAGCCATCATTGAAACTCAAGGGGACTGGTTGGCTTTGAAATGCACTTTTCTTTGCAAGGCTGACATGAGATGTGACTCTTAAAGGCTAATGAGGAATCACACATGTTATAGCATATGCAGTAGAATAAGGAACAAAACAGTGGCTTGTTTTTTTAAGCAAATTGCACAATAAAATGTTTTGCATTGTTGCTGTTGCAAATTGTTTTTTTCTTTTTCTGAAAAATTTCAAGATTGGTCAACATGCCTTCAGTTCTTGCTTCCTTCTGTAATTTAAGTAACTCTTAAAGGACTAACTGTTCAATTTGACCAAAGTCTCACTGTCAGTTCACGAGGATTCATTTGGAAGAGAAACTCTTCATAAACTTTCTGTTAAACAGGCTTTGATGTTTTAAAAGGCACCATCTTGGCACTCAAAGAAAGACACACTTACCTGCAATACATGACACACAAACACGTGTTCCTGCCATCTGTTTGGCATAGCTGATGCTCCGGATTAAGACAATACTACACTCCATGGGAACAATATGCACTACAGTGTAGTATTGTACAATTATGTATTATGTTGCTCAAACTGAAGAAACTCATCACACGCTTTGCAGAAATGTTATGAAACATAACATATTTAAATAGTAATCTGAGTTAATACATTTTAGCAAAAAAATAAAAATAAAAATACAAAAGTAAAAACAAATTTAAAAAATACCAATTTCTTATAAGTCAGCTGGCAACCTGTCAACTTTTGGGTTGCCAGGTTATGAAAGCTTTGACAGATCATTTATTCAAAAAACAAAAAGNTATAAGTCAGCTGGCAACCTGTCAACTTTTGGGTTGCCAGATTATGAAAGCTTTGACAGATCATTTATTCAAAAAACAAAAAGTATATATTTTCTAAATGGTTGTAGATGATCTGCAGAAAAGTTTACTGACTATGAATACATTTTAGTCAATTATAAAAGCTGCCTTTAAAGAAAGTGGTAGCAAAAGCAAAATCTTCTTTCATTTTATTTGATTATTATTATCATTATAAATAGTTTGATAGTTTTTTCTTTCACCATTTGCTTTTTCTTTTAGCAATATAAAGTATATCTGTGAAATGTTTACTGTCTACAGGCAACTCAGGCAACTTTTACAGATCATTTACAAAAATTGCAACTGGACATACTTAAATCCTTTAATCCTATATAAATGCCAAAGGGACACATTGTGAATGGTAAGTCACAAAAAGGTCTCTAATGTCTGGTGTTGCCCGTTCCTGTCAGTCAGTTAGTATAGCTCTACAGTGAGTAAGTGAATCAGGTGAAAACAGACAGAGGGAGGCTGTCGCTTTAAGAGGTTGTTGCATGAAGAAGCTGGTGATTTTCCACTCAAACTGATAGGAACAAGCACCAGCTCAAAGAAACAATGGTCACACAGGAAAATACATTAAATTGTGTCACACAGTGTTAACCGTAGGCTACAAAACAAGGAACAACAGGCATCTCAGTAAAACTAAGTGGACAGGTAATCTATCATTTTATATTTACACATGAATTCAATGAATGGGGTTAAATGTTTATATTATAAATTGCAAAAGAAAATGCCTAATCTTTGATAGAAATTAAAGATAACAGATTCTAAACTGTCCTTTAATAGGTGATTGATATTTATTTACTGTTTGTTCAATATAACAACCAGACATGTTATTTGTGACAGTATTTTGATGTCGAACAGAAAGCATGCTGCTTCATTTTATTCTCACATGTAAACAGATCATATTTGCTTTCTTTTTCTTTTACATGATCAGTTATTTCCATTATGTTTCTGCTGAAAAATGATACCTTGCATTTTAATTCTGCTTTCATTTACTAAGAAAAAGAACACACTATACCTCAGCTTCCGGTATTTATAGCTAGGTTATAGATAAGACTCTCTCTCCTGTTTCTGTTTGATGTTTTTGGAGGGCTGCTGTGATGTGTTCAGGTGTGCTTGGGTTTCTCAGGTACATGTGATGTATATGGAAAAAAATATGTTGTGTGTCTCCTACAGTGGATGTCCTGCAGGTACACATTCACACCTCAAACCACAGTCAGATGTCATCACCTAGTGAATGAATAAATGAATGATTAAATTAGTCTGCTGAATGAGAGTCTGCTGAAGTAGATTTGATAGACTAAGTCGTTTACTAGCTTATATCTTATGCTTAGTGGCAAATACTTAGCCTACTTCTGCCTCTGTCCTGAACAGTGTATGATTGATTGACACGTGTCCTTTATTAACCCCAATCCGCTCTCTTAGCAGGATAAAACCGAGGGGTCGCTGCACTTTTTTAGCTGCTGGTGATGAAAACAAAGTTCCCAAACTATGGACTTCATGAGCCTTTCAGTGGTGTGTGTGTGGGGGGTTTCCCAAAGGCCTCTTCATAAAATAAATGATGATTTATTAGTAATCACAACAATATCAACAACTGTTGATTGTAAAAATGTGACTTTGGTTATTTGTTTAATATTTAAATTAGCTCATGAATATATTGTAAATATCTTGTTACATAAATGACAGATATGTTTTCTGATAAATTAAGCGATAATATTGTTTGTGTTTTTTAACTTTATAATGTAAAATAGTAATTTCCTCTCCCCAAACACAAAATCACTACTTGCACCCAAATGTGTTCCTTATATACAAAAAATCAGATATTCATAAACAGACATGAATCCCTTTAAATATAAAACACACTCATTCAAATCATATGAAGCAAAACTTATACTGGTTTCAAGAAAAAAAAATGCAATTTCAAGGTGCAAAATTGTATTACAATGTGCATAAATACAGATGCAGTTTGACAGTATGATGTTGCCCTTACTACCTTTCACAGGCTCTCTGTGACTGATGAACAAACACTGCAAGTTTGAACTTTACTACAGTGAAGTAGCAGCTCTGTTTGGTTTTATGAGATCTGATGACACACATCAAACAAGCATTTACACTCTGTTAGTGATAAAATAAAAAAAAAAACCTGTGGTCTCTCACACAATAGATGAGACAGCGTCTGTTAAAGGTTACACAACCAAAATAGCATGTAGAGGATGACAATGAAAAAAATATGATGGATTATGGCACATGCAAGGCTAAGGGGTCTCATAAGGTGCGTGCATGTGTGTGTGTGTGTGTGTGTGTGTGTGTGTGTGTGTGTGTGTGTNACAGTTTTTAAGACAAAGCTTGTCATTAGCTGATCCTTGTCCCCTATTTAACAAATCCTGAAGTTTTTAATTGACTCTTTCATATCAGCCTTTGTCCAGCCTTTGTGAGCTCTTGGAGTAGTGAATGGTATCTAAACAGACCATGGACAAGCAGGGGAGATACATTACCATATTAGGCATTGTTATAAGCTGATACTGTACTCGTTTACATTGCACAGATAATAAACCACATGTCATGAAAGAACAGAGGACAGTGATTCCAAAAGTCCTGCATACCAGAAATTATCACAGCATGCTCATGAATAAAAATAGTTTTCACACAAAGACGCTTGGGACGTGGTGTGGCGATGTAATGAGGAGAATGTTATTAACCATGTTTCATATTTTAGTGCTGTTCCAGCAGACAACTGTAAAAAAGAAAGAAAAAAAAAGAAAGCAAAGGAGTAGTGAAACTCTCAATGCTGCTTTCTGTTCATCCACATTTACCAGATCATAATTCAAGACAACCCCCCAAGTGTTGAACCAACCCACCCTTTCTCTCTTTCTGACTTGTCCTCTGTGTCTCCAACATGAATAAGAAGTGTGTGTGTGTGTGTGTGTGTGTGTGTGTGTGTGTGTGTGTGTGTGTGTGTGTGTGTGTGTGTGTGTTGTGTGTGAGAGAGAGAGAGAGAGAGAGAGAGAGAGAGAGAGAGAGAGAGAGAGAGAGAGAGAGAGAGAGCGAGCGCGAGTGAGCGAGCATGTGTATGTGTGTGCGTATGTGACACTCGCTTATCCCCCACCACTTGGCTGGGTGTGTGTTTGTGGGCAGGCGGCAGTGGGAAGTGGAAATTTACAGTCTCCCACGTTGGTACCTGAGTTGTCTGTCATAGCGAGGTTGCGTCCAATCTCCACTTTGGATTTAATTGTCTTTAGCCAATGGGCGGGCCTTCTGTCAGCCCCACTTCTTGTGACCCGTGTCGGCATAAAGGCATTCAGTACAGAGGAATGGTGACAGCTGAGAGAGAGGAACTCTATACATAATCGCAGCCATGAAGGAAATGTAAGTTTTGCTTTGCTGAGGAGACGACTGCTTTTTTTTGTTTTGTTTTTTTTTTTTGTTGTTGTTGGTTTTTTTTGCATGTGTTTAGTAAAGTTTTCTCTTTAACTTTAAATTAAAATCAGTGTAATGCTTTTTTGACAATGTAAGAATGTCTTTGTATGTTAAAAAGCTAAATAAATAGAAAAAGAAGTGCAAATAGATTTTATCATTGTTTTGTGTGATCTTTATTAGGATTTAAGAGTAGAAAGAAGTAATCATTTAACCTCAGTAAAAATCAATGAGGATTATAGCAATGTTCGTGTTGTAGGCTACTGAGGTGCTTTTTGTTTTTATAAGATTAAGGAATTTCTTCTCAAGTGTGTCTGGATTAAATCCCAAGGACAGTTTGCATTAATTCTTATCTTGGAGGAAACAGGCTCCTAACACCATGCAAGGCAGGTGAAAGTGTACGCTGAGCAGACGAGAGAGAGAAAAAGGGGGGATCAGAGGGGAAAAAAAAGAGAAAGACAGGATGAGAAACGGAGTAGCCAAGAACTGATCCAGTTATGTAATGAGGTTTTGAGAATGGAAAGCAGTTAAGTTCACCCGTCATGCATAACAGGAAGAGAGAAATCCTGGAAATTGATGAGACAGAGCATGGACAGACGGGTGGGACAGATTGTTGTTCAAGTGTTGATTAAGTGAGGAGACACGTTGTCCCCAGTAGGAATGTGAAAACTTTCAAGGTAGGTTTTTGCCTATTGTGGTTATTTGAGACAGCGCCCATTCCTTACAGATAGGATAGGGTACGCTGTTATTTTCACTGTGATCATTTTGAGGATTGTTAAATTTCTTTTTTTTCCGTATTGTTCATTTTTATATTCTTTCACTTTGTTCTTTGTACAATAAGAAAAACACAAAACGCAAAAAGAGTATTGCAGATTTGATTTTCTGTAGTCTTACATTTTATTTTATCTGAGCTCTGTTTTAATTTATTTTGTGGCCCATAACAGTTAAATGAAACTATTTGATGCCGCTCTATCTGAGTCGAGTTTGAAGAGACATTCTTTCACGCTAGCATTACAATGAATCTCGTAGTTTACAATTAATTATAGCTTTTTGATGGCCCGCCTTTTGTTCATAAACGTTCATTATGTGCCAGCTGGGAGTTTAAATCAAATTCAATCTTGACATGTTCTGTGAAGTTATTTTTGGCTTATTACGATGTCTTTTCCCCTCTTTGGCTCATGCGGGGAAATAGGATACCTTGGTCTGTAATAACAAATCCCGTCTTTCTTGGAAAGGCGGTTTACAGTGTAAACACTCAAGTGAACTTAAGCTGATGTATCGTCTTCAGAGCAGCCAAGGCGTTATGAGCGCAGAGGGATCTTCCTCTCTAAATTTGGATTACAGTGAACTGATTTGTTACCTAGACAGTAGCATAAGAGACAACTTTCCTTCAGGTTCAGGCGAGGTCTTGAAGGGGTGTATCATGTCCAAACATTCCCTTCCTTTTCCTTTAGTGACAATGGGTCCCCCTCTGTGCAAAAAAAAAAAAAAAAAAAAATCCACCCTGAGACATGGAGTAAAGTTGGAAAACAGAGCTGCATGAACATCTGAATCAAAACTGAAAGGGATGTTAATGTGTGGATGCTGTCAGTTAGGGTAAAGGTGTTTGCATATGTTTTCTTTCAATTTACTTTCAGTTTCAATGTGAATGTGCTACCCAAACATTTCCACATTCTAAATGACCTCCATGCATCAGATTAGCAAGATTAGCAGCATAGTACTGTGTATCATGTACTCAGTGGTTACACAGCATGCTAAAACGCAATCAGGAGACCGCATTATCTCTCTAATGCTCCTCCTATCTGTGTCTTATCCTGCTCACCTTGGTCTCACTCTGTCTCTCTTCATCTGTGTGCCCTTTTCTTTTTGTCCCCCACAGCATGGCACAAAAAGAGAAGCTTCAATGCCTGAAGGACTTCCACAAGGACACCCTGAAACCTTCACCAGGGAAGAGCCCAGGCACACGGCCGGAGGATGAAGCTGAAGGCAAGGCTCCTCAGAGGGAGAAGTGGGCCAGTAAGCTCGACTTTGTCCTGTCTGTGGCCGGAGGCTTTGTCGGATTAGGAAACGTCTGGCGCTTCCCATACCTTTGTTATAAAAATGGTGGAGGTAGGCAGCAGATACACCGCAGATGTTCAGGCAAAGCATTGTGAATATAGTGAGAAGACGTCTGATTACTGTATCTCTTTCTTCAGGTGCATTTCTCATCCCTTACTTCATCTTCCTGTTTGGGGGTGGCCTGCCGGTGTTCTTCCTGGAGGTTGCGCTGGGCCAGTATACCTCTGAAGGAGGGATCACCTGCTGGGCCAAACTCTGCCCTATCTTTACTGGTAAGTCCAAGAACATCAACAATGTACAAATACACGCGCAGTCAGAGAAAGACAGAGGCTGTGCATCATGGCTCAAATCTCCTTTGATAAGAACATTTAAAGTTAAAGCCTCATTTGTCAGAACAAGAACTTTGCCCTTTTCTTCCTGTCTCAGTACAGCATTCATCATGCTGTCTGTGCACAGACACTATGTTCTCCTGAAGTGTCTCTTTCCTGGCATAATTAGACCAGTTGTACTTCATTAGGCTGCTTTGTGTTGTGTGAATGACATTACGCAGCAAAGTGATGTAAGAGCTGAACATGGAGGACCATGTAGTGTGCTTCAGTTGCAAGGTCAGCCTCAACAACACACACAAATCTGGTACATGTAATGGATTAACAAATTCTTGGTTACCATGGATACACACAAGAAAGAAAAAATATCAAGTTGCCTAGTGATGGGTACAGTCTCATTCAGCAGGTCTGCATGAAAAGAGCCCTTTTGTTGACACGTACTGTAGCTGCACAGTGCATTGACTTTTGTTTTAGTTTATAGGATATTATGAGACCGTATATCTTCTGTGGCAGTTTTATCTGAGTTATCTCTTAACTTGAGATCTCAAAGGTGCTCCTTACACCGTAAGCCACACCAGGACCTCTCACTGATCCTAGTTACAGGCTCAACTTTTGAGTGACAACTGTAGACAAGCACTGAGGCACCACACCCTCAGCAGCTGCCGTCTTACTCATGTTCACACGAGAGACGTCACATGAAAAGAGAGGAAACTGTGCAGCACCGGATCTCTAACAGCTGCCAATGGTCTCCGCTATTCAAGGAACGCTGAGGCTGCTGTCTTTCCATCTGGCACAGCGTCTGGCACAGCAGAGAAAGTCCACACAAGTGTCCGCAAACTGGCCTATCACACATCCCCATTGTTCCCTCCCTACTGGCCTTCACAAGTTTTTATCACATAGGAAATTTATGACTTTACTTACTGCACACCAGCACACAATCAAGCACACACATACTTAATGTGGAGGAATTACTGGTATTACATTTCACTATGATTGTAACCTATATCATATGATAAGCCACGTGTGACAAAATAAACCTGATTGATTGATTGACACTCACACACACCTGTCACAGCATTGACTTGTCTATCAGATTGCATTTGGAATGAAGGAATGAGGAGGTGGGGGCGAAAGAGATGATGAGTTTAAAAATACTCTTGAGCAGTGGAAGAGGGACCGGGGATTTCTGTGTACAGGTTCGTGGCAAAGTCGTCTAAAAATAGCATAAAAACACTAAGGACATTATAACAAAAGATAATAGAACCAAGCTGGAAAATTTTCCTACCCTACCTTTTAGTTAAGTTATTAACTCAGGTAGTTTTTATCTCATTCATACTCTTTTTTAAAGAGACATTTAACAGGCTCAAAAACTTAAATGTGTTGCACCTCTAACGAAACGCAACACAACACAAAGCTTTGCAGCAAAAGAAATTACGGGCACCAAATTACATGAAAAAAGATTAAAAAAAAAAAACAATAAAAAACATCTAAATGTACATTAGATGGAAAATAAAAACCTACTTGATAATAATAATAATAATAATAATAATGAAATAAAATACAATGAAAATAGAATACATAGAATGTGTAACTAAGTGGTGGTAATTTGAGACTTAAGCAAAAACTCAATGTGTTTCGCCATGTGTACACAATCTGTAAATCAGCGTCTTGGTCTCTGAGGCTATAAGCTTGACAGAACCTCCCTTTTCCCAACAGACATAAACTCACCACCGGTCTTGATTAACTGAAGTAAGCCTCTTTCAGCTTACCTCAGAACATCTTCCCACGGGTTTAACGTCACTGTGGGTCTTATCTGTGTTGGATGCAAATTGAACCTGCCCCGGAAAAACCCACTATTGCAAACGCACCATGGTATCTTTTCTCAAATCTACCAAGAACTGACCTGGGTACCTATGTAACATAAGGGATATGGAAAATAAACTCACTTGATAATAGAAGTTTTAAATAATATAAAACAAAGTGAAAATAGAATAGATTACTTAAGTGGTGGTATTTGTGCCATGTGAACATAATATGTAAATTGGCACATACTGTATGTCTGAGGCCATAATCAAGGTTCATAACAGAACCTTGATTTTCCCAACAAAGACAGACTCACCGCCAGTCTTTATTACCCAAAGTAAGAAATAACAATATGATAAAAATAAAATAAAGACAAACCGAAATTCCTAAGATGCATAAAATGAAAGATAAAAATCCACTGCCACATAAAACGTGATACATAGTGTTTTATTTGTTTATTTATTTTTTGGGAGTCCAGTAANATAAAACGTGATACATACTAAATAATGATAGTGTTTTATTTGTTTATTTATTTTTTGGGAGTCCAGTAAAAAGTGTTTTACAATAATTAAGTTGGCTTAAAATGCAGGTTGAATGAAGTAGTTTTTCAGCATCTTTTTGATTTATAAATGGTTGGACATCATTGATGTTTCTAAGGTGAAAAAATTATGTTCCTATCACCTTGTAAATGTAGCATCTGAAACTTAGATATTAGTCTAAAATAACACCATAATTTGCGACCTCAGATTTAATCCAGGGAGTTAAATCTTTTTTTGTTTTTTGAACCAATTACTTCTTGTGTTTTTGTCCTCATTTAACATTTAGAAATTATTGCTCCTCCGTGAATTTATTACCATTATACATCTAGTATGGCATTTATAGTGTTGGTTCAGCAGTGTGTATCATCTGCCTAGCCACCATGCTCTCTGATTATGATTATGTGTCAGTGTGTATAGTAAGAACAGTAATGGACCAAGCACCTGCCTTGTGGAACCCCAAGGTAGTTGTCGTATTTCTTAGACACATGATCTAACTTAAAATTTTCTTCCATTTGAACATACAACTTACATCTACCAGTTGAACAGAAACACGTAATATTACTGATGCTGTTCTGTAAGTGCTGGAAGTGTAAATAAACGCATGTTTAACACATTCTTAATATACAAGGTTCAATGGGGAAATTTACTTGCAACTAATGGCAACTGAATTTTCAGATTGCAACCAAATAAAACCAAACTCACAAAAAGTGCTTTTACTCGAGAAACGTTCTAGTGAAACATGAAGGCCTTGAAAAAATTGAATTCATTACATTGTCTTGGATATATTGAACTGACAATCTTCTTTGTCACCCTTTTGTCTGCAGGTATTGGCTATGCCTCTATCGTGATTGTATCTCTACTAAATATCTACTACATTGTGATCTTGGCCTGGGGGCTCTACTACCTGTTTCAGTGCTTTCAGCCTGAGCTCCCCTGGGCAAAATGCAAGCAGCCCTGGAACACAGAATTCTGTATAGAGGACACAGTCCGCAAGAACAAGACCCTTTGGCTGGCAGCCAACATTACCAACTTTACCTCCCCTGTCACTGAGTTCTGGGAGTGAGTATTCACTAGCAGCATGCCTAACTGAGACACACACAGACACAAGTATACCAAGTAACACTGCCTCTTTATCCTCATTGCGTAAATGTGTTTGAACAGGCAGCTTACTTTCATAACGTACTTTCAGTTCTCTGACAGTTTATTATAAACAGTATTTGTGCTGTCTTTTATATGAAGTCAGCACAGTGTTTGACTCAAGTTGTCAAACCCAGCTGACATACCTGGAAAATCTGAATCTTCCTCAAGCCTGTTTGCTTGGGCACATGTTTGAAGTTGATTACAATTAATCACAACAAACAGTACTAAATATTAAGTGTTTATGCAATGTCAGACTCTTAAAGGTTCCAGCTTTGAAGATTTTCCAAGTAGTCTTCTCACCATTTTAGTATACGAAAGCAGTAGAAACACAGAGAGGCTGCAGTCATGTGATTATTTATTTATTTTTAGACTTTTCCTTTTATTTTTTATTAGTTTATCATGGTCATGATTTACAATTGTAACAATTCACATGACTGAACTTCTTGGGTGTGTTTTAAATTTCTTTGTGAAGTACATGTGTTCCCACAACCTGCCATTAACCTATTATTTGCCTCTGAATCCTCTGCAGACGCAACGTTCTGAGCATCTCCACTGGGATTGAGGACATAGGGCCCCTGAAGTGGGACCTGGCCCTCTGTCTCCTAGCAGTATGGGTTATCTGCTTCTTCTGCATATGGAAGGGAGTCAAATCCACTGGGAAAGTGAGTGCTGAGGCATAGACACATCCTGTGCTTATTGTGTTGCCTGGATGCTGTTTGGCCTTTGCTTTTACCCCAACAAGTCAGTAACAAAACACTGTTGCTTAGAGAAAACCCACATGCTTGTAAACCAAGTTAATTTGGTTGATTTAGAGACATGAGTCTGTGTGCTGTCCTGGATGTTACTTTTTGGCCAGATTCCCTGTCAGCTGTATATAGTTGACTGCTGCACTGTAGCCCTCTCTTCTGTTAGCAGGACAGAAACTGGGCCAGAGCCAAGAGGAAAAACTCTGTGAGGAAAATTATTAACTATATTAAGAATTATTTGTGAGCATTGATGTGATAAAAGTGCCTTACATGAATACCCTTAATCTTTAACCACATACAGTAGCAATCCAGAAAATGAGAAGCCCTTTTTTGCAGGAAGTGTACTGCTTCATGCTCTACCGGAGAACCTGTAGAGCATGCACTCCCTCTTAAAACCTCATTATGACTTCTGTATGCAGTGTGCGTCGCTGTTCACAGACCTTTTTGTCTGGAAAAGTACCTAAGCAAGGGTGAATTGTTCCAAATAACAAAAGCAAATGTTTCTTTTGTCATGCAGTCAGAAAAGGTTAGCTAAAGGCTAATCTAACATCTTCATGCATAATCTAACTTTTAGCCAAGGGACAACGGTTGAAAATCAGCCTCTTTCCCACAACTGGGACATTTATGATGCCATAGATTAAAATAGATATGAAATTGAAAAAGTGTTTACAACATTGTATCAAAGTAGTAGAAGTTGTTTGGGCTAATTGTAAATTTGTCCTGTCTAGGTGGTGTACATCACAGCAACTTTCCCATTTGTTATGCTGATTGTGCTGTTGATACGTGGGGTGACCCTGCCTGGAGCATCTGAGGGGATCAAATTTTACCTTTACCCTAACCTGACCCGCTTACAAGATCCAGAGGTGCGACTGAAAATTCTTCTTCTTCTTTCTCTGTTAAACTCCCCCTCACATCTTGTCTCCTGATATTATGAATGCTGTAGTCTAGATGTAAAATTTTATATGGAAAGGATTTTTGTTTTTTTTTGGTTATATAACTGTATTGCATAATGTTCATAAGTGATTGGATTAACCAACTAACATGTCTCGATTGGTTAGAACTTGTGTGTCCTGTGCAAATGCTGAGGCTCACAGAGTACATGATGTTCATGAGATTTCAAATAAAATTGATGCTTGAGAGTTTAATGCATATACCATCAGGCATATTCAATTTGCCTTTGAGTCTTGCCTTTGTAATGTATAAACAGTTGAGTTTTATTGCATTGTAGCTCCATTTGATTAGTGGTTGCAGTATGTTATGTTTTTTTCCCTTCTTGATGTGAGCGATCATTTGTAAGCTTGATAAGCCTACTTTCCAAAATAGAAAATTACATTTGGTGGATTGCATTATAGGTTAACCTCATCTAATCCACTGTTAAAATCAGTAATCACCGTGTTGTCTGTCTCATCAGGTGTGGATTGATGCAGGGACGCAGATTTTCTTCTCATACGCCATTTGCCTGGGAGCCATGACGTCACTGGGAAGCTACAACAAATACAAGTACAACTGCTACAGGTGAGTTGAGTTTCTGCTGGGGGGGAGAGTGGGACTGTAGTAGTGACAGCAACACGTGTCAGAGACGGTTGCGTGAAAAGAAAATGGGAACTTCGGTTCCACCTGTGTTAATTAACAACCTCCATGACATATGTGTGACATAGGGACTGTTTGCTGCTGGGAGGCCTCAACAGCGGTACCAGTTTTGTGTCTGGCTTCGCAATATTTTCCGTCCTGGGCTTCATGGCACAAGAACAAGGGGTGGACATTGCCGATGTGGCAGAGTCAGGTACGAGGGTCCAAGGTGATGGCAGCAGTGATGGTGGGTGCTGCTGCCAAACAAAGAAAAGACAATCGGGCTTAAACTCAAAAGAGTTGGTCAAACAACAAATTTTAAATGAGAGAAAAGCGTTATTTAAGTAATTTATCACAGTTTTGGAAACGATGATGCTGAAATGTAGAGGTATCGGCAATTGCACACTCCTTGAACAAAAGCCTCAAAGAAACAGAATTGTTATCTCAGTGTGATTAATGTTCCACCTCTTCTGAGGATAGATTACATTGTATTGAGTGTTTTAGCCACTGCTACGGTGTTTAAGACCTTATCATTATTACAGGTGTTCCAACGCAGCTTCCCATGTGTTGTAGCACCAGGTCTCACACTCAACCTGCTCATGTCATTTAGTAGCTTTACAGCTTTTTGACCAGGGGACATTGCTTTCTCTGTTGTATGTACTCTACTGAATGTGCACTGGCACCCTGAGGTGCCAATCACTGGGAATGAGATCATCATCCCCAGTGATGTTTGTGACCAGCAGCACTACACTGTAAGCCCAGTTCTGTTAACAAGCTGTGGACCTCCTGAGGTGGATGCCATCGGTTCTGTTTCTGCTTCCTTTTATTCTCTATGTGGACTTTGAAGGAGATGCATCTTCTTTCAGCATGCTCGCTCTGTTCAGTTAAAATTAAACTTTTGCCATCTTTAGACTGTAAATCTAACATAATAATGTGAAACCAATTTAGAGTAGTATGATAATGACTGTCACTGCATGTCAGCATATACATATGATTTATTTTTAAATAAATATTTCATCATGTATGAAAATATAGAAAGTCTTAAGTTTTGTTATGCTGCTCAATTGAAACTGTAGTTTATGTGATCAGCGACTTTGTGTCTTTGTGGCTTGGCTGTAATTCTGATTTGTCTTGTTGATATTTGTCCTGCAAGTAAACACATGCAGGACACTAGCATGAAATAACACTGTGTGGGGATACTGTCCTCATGGCAACTCAGGCCAACAAAGAACCCAGTTAGATCATTTCCATGTCCCCCAATTGTTTGCCAGATTAGGTAATATTTCCTGTAGATTATTGAGAATGCCAGACTCTCTGGCTCAACCTTTACATTACTTTTCCAATCCCATTATATCGTCCAAGCTGAAATCAGACAGAATTGTTAATTCTGTCCTTTCCCCTTCTCCCCATCCCCTTTCTGTTTTCCCTCCAGGTCCTGGTTTGGCCTTCATCGCCTACCCTAAAGCTGTGTCCATGATGCCGCTGCCAACCCTCTGGGCCATCCTCTTCTTTATTATGCTGCTGCTTCTGGGCCTCGACAGCCAGGTCCGTGTCAAGCTACGCCCATATCTGTTTCATGTAGTGTCCATTACTTTTATACAGATGCCACCTTACAAGTTAGGTGTGTAAAACACATTTAGTATCTCTCTAAACTACATCTCATGACCCCCAAGTATCAGATATCTGACAGTCAAGAAAAGCCGGCCTTTGCCCACAAAGGTATTTTACTACCATGCTGCAGTGTGAGGATTACGGTTCTTTTAATGCCCTATAATACCCCAGGGTAATTTTTCAGAAGTTGATGGATGATTGCCAGAAATTTATTTAGGAGAGTTGCATTGCATACAAGACATTTAGCTTTGATGGGATGCAGAGTTTTGATTAAGACATCTAAGTAAACAAAACATAAGTACACACCTGAAGGATTCTCCAGCTAGATCACATTTCCTACTTCCAAGTGTAATTCTACTCCTGTGCTAACTCAGTCTTGCACATGGCCAGCCAATCCTGTCAGCCAATTGCGACATCAGGCCAATGCTCTAAATTTGAGCGCATGTAAATACTCATGCAAGTGTGGCAGTTTCCATGAGATAAACGGTGCCATTGAGGGAGCGTATGTGGGTGACCTTTTTGACCATAAATTTCATGCAAATTTGTGGCCCTGAATGCTATATATTGTTAACATCGCTCACACATACATGCCACTGTTATGTAAGAGGGTTTTGTGTGGACTTCATGTAACAAAGGCAATGTTCTTGTTCATGTGCATGAAAACACTGTATTTTGATAAATAGGGGCAATTTCATAATTTTGTTATGACATTATGTAGCTTATGAAGCAATGAGAAGATGCAGGGGAGCAAGAAAGACACAGACAGGCAGACGCAGACAATGATTCACTGTTGTTTTGTGTCTGCTATGTCTTGGTAGCAACAAATCAGTGTTGCAGAGAGGAGCTCTGTTTAAATTCTCATTACTGCCCAACAAAGACAGCTCTCATTCTCTAATCACTGGTTTGTACAGGCAAAACAAGAGATGCATGCACACAGATAAAGACACTGATTTCTTGCACCCCTCTCTGAGAACTTACTAGTTGCTTTTGTCCCTAGTTTGTAGAAGTGGAAGGACAGATCACCTCCATTGTGGATCTGTATCCAGCTCTCCTCAGGAAAGGTTACCGACGAGAGATCTTTATAGCTGTGATGTGTTTCATGAGCTATCTCCTGGGACTCTCCATGGTAACGAAAGTAAGTTCAACAACAGCAATCTCAGTCTACTTCTGTGCTCTTACTTCTGCATATGCTGTTTAGAAAAGGAAAAAGAGGCTTGGTGTATTCGGATCAACAGCAGAGATAACGTTGCAGACTTTCCACTTGTCTGTTGGCCACTGCATTGTTACAGCCAAATATGGCTTCCTACACATTCACCAGTCACATCCTGTGTGTCTGAATGGAACATTTTGGAATGCTGTTTTCCGTTTAGCAGTTAACTGTTCTTCAATGACGTCTCAGCACCTGTTGAACTGTGCCTCTATTGGTGTGGTGCCAGGATTCTTGTGCAGTGCTTTCAACACCCCCACCCACAATCTGCATTACAGACACCCCCCACCCCACCACCCCATCTCTGTGACTTTCTTTCTTTCCATACATATCAGACAGATAATTAATGCAGGTCTCCTACTTTTCTTTTTTCCAGGGTGGCATGTATGTGTTTCAACTCTTTGACTACTATGCAGCCAGTGGTGTGTGCCTTTTGTGGGTTGCATTCTTTGAATGCATTGCTGTAGCCTGGGTTTATGGTAAGTGGAAACGACTATTGGAATAGATTTGGGTTTTTTTGTTGTTTTTTAAAAGCAATGATCCTGAAGTGTTGAAAAAACAACAAAAGGTGGTAAACAAAGATGTCCTTGTTGTTCTTTGCTTGTCAGTAGTAAATAATTTTAACTGCATGTAGAGGCGTGGCGAAGGGGGTGAAGTTGATTGGCCATTGCCAGTGCCCCCAAAATTCCAGTGAAAGTAACACTTTCAACACTTTCATAAACCAGTTTATTTTAAATGTTTGTATGAAGTTATTCAGATTCTTTTAACTGTAATAAGTCATGTGTAACCACTATATGTATAATATATACACATATAAAGCCCTCATTCAAAATAATGCCCCTGTTGATGTTATTGTAGTCAACTTGGACACAACAGTAGCACCTCTTAACAGAGAACTTTTTGTTGGGGGAAAATGAAAGCTGGCCTGGACCATTGGTTCCCAACTAGTGGGATATTAGGACCCATGAAGGGAGACAAATTTAAGAGGTTACAAGATGATTAAATGATTGACAACATGTAAAAGAAGAATTTCTGTTTCAGCACATTATTGTTTCAGACTTTTCTTAGAACTTATTAAAATGAAACTGTATGGGAAAGAATCATCACAGGTCACCTATGATCCGTTCATCTTATACCATCCACGCACCCAACTGCAGCATGTGGACATTTATATTCAGTTTTGTTCAAGAATTGATCATGTTGTAAGCGTTAACACACGGGAACTGGACAAAAATTGTTCTATGGTTGTATGTTTTATCATTTTTCTGTCCACTTTTGAAAAAAAAACCCCATTGTTTTAAAAAGATATTTTAACCAAATTTGAACTTACTGTGACATCAGCATTGTTCATTTCCAGGTCAGCAAACATTGTACTTGATTACTCCAATTACTTGTTGACCTGGAAATGAACTATGCCAATGACGCGGTAGCTAAGTTTGAATTTGGTTAAAATGATCTTTTTAAAACAATGTTTTTTTTCAAAATTGCAACCACATAACAATTTTTAATATGTATGTGTCCATATTAACAGTGACAAAATGATTGATTGACAAAACTGAATAGAAATGTCCACACGATGCAATTGGGTGTATGAATGGTATGAGACAAACATTGATTATGACTGGCTATGCCCTTTAAGTCTCACAAGCTAAAAGAGTTGCAAACTAGTTTCCTACACTTTTGGAGGATGCTGATGATACATATATCCAAAACACGACTTTATTTTGTGCTTTGCCTCACTGGTAGCTAGTTTTGTTGCATTCATTTGTTTACATGTTGGGGACTTAGCTCATTACTCAACAGAAAAAAGTAGAACTTTAAATAAGCGCTAAATGGACCAGCATGCTCATTTTCATCTGCAGTTTCTGGCCAAATGTTAAAAATACATCATGACTTTACAGCTAACAGACATAGACATTCCACACCAGAATTGCACATAATTTGTTACAATCAGCAATAAAGAAGAACAAGAGATGACCCACTTTGCTAGGTATAACAGACCAAGCTGGTACTGCTAACGATAAAGTGCATGATACAGTAGAAAAATTTTGTATAGTTTATGGCAGACAGAAAGAAATAAAATTGCTAACTTCTGTAAATATACTATGAAGTGTTTTTGCAATAACGAACAATAATGTGAAAGACATGACGTGACATGCTTGCACTGATATTATTCTTTAATGTCTTTGTGTTGGATAGGAGTGGATAATTTCTATGATGCAGTTGAGGATATGATTGGCTACAGACCAAACCCATGGATGAAATGGAGCTGGTCCATAATCACTCCTGTCCTTTGCATGGTGAGAGATCAGTGGCAGCTTATCTTGATGTGGTTGATGACTTGTGACAAATGTTGATTTTTCAAGGTCATGGCTTGCATTATAAACACTTGTTTGTCTCCCAGGGCTGCTTTGTCTTCTCCCTGGTCAAATACAAGCCATTGACCTATAACAAAGTGTATGAGTACCCTGACTGGGCCATTGGCCTGGGTTGGTTTTTGGCCCTCACCTCCATGATCTGCATCCCCATGGTGATGGTCATCAAGATCTTACAGTCTGAGGGACCCCTAATCGAGGTGAGCTGACTCAACCCTGCAGTATGCTGACATTTTGCAAAAACATGCTTATTCACTTTCTTGAGAGCTTGGCACGAAGGTCAAACCACCACTTGATCAAGAAGATGGCTATCTTAGCTTAGCATAAAGAACAAACTTTAGATATACAGCACACAGCCTCGGGCAAAATGAATACTCACTTATGAGGAACATTGAGCTGTCTATGTTTGGGTTAACAGTAGCTATCTTTGGTAAATTGTGGCAGGTTCAGCAGGACCATAAAAAGACCATAGAAAGCTCAGCAGACAGAATATTATGTTTTGTCTCCCAAAATCTAGCATGGTATTAGTCAGTAATTAGCTTTAATAAGTAAATAACTTTATAGAATATGAAATAAAACTAAGTTTAACTTACATATTCACAATATTATTTCACAAAGCTGAAAATGTCTTTTATTCACAATTGCATTTTGTTACAAAAACTGAGAAAGAAAATTATTTTTCTTCCCCGGAGCTCCACTGCTTATGTTTGGCTGTCTTAACTTGATTTTATATTGGCTTTTC
>JANJYP010032229.1:0-16366 GCA_024605115.1 Rastrelliger brachysoma
CTAAAGGCTTACGTTAGCCGACAACTAAAGTACTGTCGTTTCGTTATTTGCTCCGTCAGCTGCCATTCCATCGGTCTTCACATCTTTTCCAAAACTACTATCATTGTAGGCTTCACACCGAGCAACTCTCAGCGACCTCATTATCATCTTCTCGACATGATACTCGGGTTTGGATAAGAAACTGCGCTGCCACCCTGAATCGTCTCTTCATATATGGGTCGATGATAGTAGCCTAGTCTACACGATACGATGAGGAGGAGGAGTAGGAGGGCGGAGCGGGAGGTCTCTTAACCATACGACTCCGTTTATCCCCGCCTTATCTTTATGTTAACACCCGTATTCCACCAATACCCCTCCCACTCTTCCACTGATTGGCTAGTGCTCTTTGCCTCCGTGGGTTAGATTGGTTGGGTTTAGACATGAGGAGCGAGGTGGTTGGCTCAGAGAGAGAATAACATGAACCTAGACCAATCAGAGGAAGAGTAGGACGGGTCCTATTCGAATGCAGGTGGGAATAAATACCATTTTTCTGCCTCCACAATTTCGCCTCTTCAGTGTGAGCTATGACACAGTATTGATTAGACAGGAATGTTTGTTCAGCACATTATTTTTCTAAGCTGAAATTTCTTGTAGAAAGCCAAAGCCCAAACCACAGCTGCTGACATATAAATAATAAAAAATAATGACATATAAGTACTACTGTACTCAATTAGGCCTGCTTCTAGGTTAGGCATGTGGAGTCATTACTCCTAATATTTTGCACCCCTCAAGTATGTTAATAAAGTGGGCAAAATATTAGGAACACCATTCAATATAATACGCCCTATCACCATCACCAACTACAACTACTACTTTGATTATCTGTGTCTGTTTTTCCATAAAAAGTCTGATTATCTTGTTAAAATCCTCCATATGATATCTACATCTTCTCCTTCATTCGAAATTCCAGAATTAATGAATATGTAAATATAATCATCTCTTCAACAGCTGAACACAAAATGTTACTGTGTCTTTACTGTAAACACTGTTCTCAATGTCAGCCTACTACACTGGAGTCAAATATTTTAGCACCATTGGCTTCCAAACTGTTTCTGATGTCACAAATCATGTTTAAAATCCTTATACCTTAAAAATTGGATTAGCAGATGAATGTGAAATCAGCCTTCTGGTGTCAAACTCTACACTTACATCATTCTGCACAGTGAAGCTCAAACATTCAACATTAGGAAAAAAAGGAAAAACACATTTTCAAGTGGAGGGATCGGAAAACTTCTCCAACCACTGCGCTTACCGCAATATATGATAAAGACCCTTTATTTCTGTATAACAGCTGCTTTACATCATGAATAATCCTACTGACGTGACGAACTTTGAAAAAATTGTACATGTAGCAGTTACCAACTGTCATTACAGGTAAGGTAAAGCTAAGCTTATACTCAAAATTTCTCTTGATCTTTTCTATATAAAACACAGTTTCTCATTAGCTCATTCATCATTGCAATATGTGTTTCTAATACAAAAATTTAAATTACAAGCCAGTTCTTGCAATTCCTCTTATGTAGGTTTGCTTTGTCAATATCTCTGTATATTTCTGAATGGTTTTCTCATTATCATGTGCAAATTGAGTTTCATACCTGGAGGACATTAATTATTTTTTTTCTTTGGCCTGCACTTTGATCAAAGTGGCATGAGCTGTACCTCAGCCCAATAGTACCAGAGCTGAGCAGAAGTAAAGTCTAATCTGACTTAAATTTCAATTTTAAAAAATACCCCTTAGAAAATAACTTTCTATGGCAGAGAGTTATGTAGCTAGGTCATTTAAGTGGCTTACATAAGCGTGGCTTAAATTTGACTTAGTTAGTCCCAGACCGTAGAGTCCTGGAGTAAGCTTAAATGAGAACACCTCATTAGCCTAAGTGGGAGCACAGCCTGCTAGGCTAATGGTTCTCATAAAAACCATGACATACAGCCTCCTTGAAACATAGAGGAAAGTCTAGGCACAAGCAAAATAATTGTAGTGGTCAAAAAAGTTTCAGATATAATTCCAGATTTAAACTTTAACTTGTGTCGTGTATTGAGGTTGTTAGTTAGTCATTGCTTTTGTTTCTTAGAGTAATTGAATTTATTGCAAAAAAACAACAACATGAAAATAAAATATCAAAGCAAAAGGCAATGTTTTCCTATTGATTCCCAATGATGTAGGCTAAGTAACTTACAGATACAGCAGTACCGCTGCACCTGGTTATCCCCACCCCTGCAGATAGTGATAGTTCTGACCCCGAGGACCAGCATCATATTGAAAACACTTGTGCAAACAATGAAAACTGGCTTCCAAAAACACCCACAGAGAAACAACTGTAAGCTGCAGCAAATGTAAAGTCTCTGCAGTGTGTTAATCTATTTTACACAAACAAACTGAATATTTTCATTTTTGCATGTATTTCATATTCTCATAAGTAATATACATAATTAGTGATTTAATGTATAATTAGTGTTGCATGTATTGTATGTGACTCTCTCTAGATCATATTTCTTTTTAAATCTGTGATTAGTTTAATAGCCTAGTTGAATCTGTTTTACTGTTTCTGTCATGCTGCAGACCAAATTGCTACAACACACCTATGCATGCAAAGACGTAGTCTTCATAGAAAAATATTGAAAAAAGACAAATATAAGGACAGAAATATTTACTAGCAGTATGGTGCAATGATATGAATATGGTTATGAATAAGAAATAGAACAAAACAAGTAAGTATCCTGAGAGATTTAGTGAAAAATAAATATTCTGCGTATTATTACCCCCAGGCGGTTTGCTTTGAGCATTACAGAATTTCTCATGCTGAATTGGATAATTCCGGTAAATTATTGTTTGAATACAAAATGATATCAAGACTGCACACAGTGCATAGTGAGCAATCCTTCAAGGTGCCGAATGGGTTAATTAAAACATGCGCTCGTGCGCAGCACACAGTGTTGGTAAAATTTAGGATTCCAAGCAGAAACCCGAAGGAAGTCAGAGTGAACGCTGGTCTGCCGCTGAAACATGCATCACATCCTTCTGCGTGAGGTGCCTGACCATTGACATTTTTTCGGTAATGTTAAACGGTGGTTAAACTGTCACGTAACCAGACGGGCGAAAACCTTCTATTGTCCCATAGGTAGTTGTGGTTTATAGGCAGGGGAAGTCCTAACCCTTATCAGCATTGGATTCACAGACTGAGCCTGCAGTGAAAGGTTGGTGTGGATAATCATGTGATTTATTTTGTTGACTGTAGTGCATTGGTTTGGCTTAATTTTAGACTAAAACCACAGTGATTATGGGATGGGGATTTTGACAGTGGCATTCAATCATTGTGCATAGCCCTAATGTAGTAATGCCGGAATATTCATCACATTAGATTAATAAAATGTCGTAACACTTTTCAGACTCATACAAACTGAGAGGAAATAGGCTCACAACTTTTTTTTTGTTTAAAAAGAAGTTTAAAAAGTTTTGCCTATATATTGAAAAAATAATACTTGTGTATGCAGTCTACAGCATTTCTGGCAAGTCTTTGCACTATTCCATCATATAGAGACAGACAACATGTCAAGCTCCTCTGAAACCTTGCACTTTTCCTTCCCTGCCTACGGTGACTCCATCCTCATGAAAATGAATGACCTGAGAGAGCATCATCGCTTCTGTGATGTAACACTCCTCCTTGGGTGTCTACAAGGCACCACTTCGCAGTCTCTCCATTTCCACGGTCACAGAGTGGTACTGGCAGCGTCATCAGACTTCCTTCGTGACCAGTTCCTGCTCCACGAGGGTCAAGCAGAGCTGAATGTGGGTGTAGTTTCCAGTGTGGAGGTTGGCAAGAGACTGCTCCTGTCATGCTACACAGGGCTTCTAGAGGTGCTTTAAGATCTACTGTTTCTGTAAACTCTTTTTAAACAGCAAAATATATCTCCAAATCCATCACAACGTTACACTACAAAACAGGATAAGTTAAAGGAACCTCGACAATTACAACACCATAACAGAAATAAGGAACATACAACAAATGAGTGGGTGTTGAATGCTATTAAAGTAATAGATGACTGAGAGCACTACTAAGTGCCTGTAGTTTTGTTCTTATGTTTGTGAGAAAATGGGTCTAACAAAAATTATTTTTCATACTTCATCAATCTTTTTCTCTGATATTATGAATAAAAAATAACAGTAATGCCTGAACCTTATTCACTGTTGTTGACAACAGACTGACAAATCTTCCTTAACAGCTATCCACCAAGCAATGACATTGCATCTTTTTTCAGTTAAATTGTGAGGATAAGACAAACTGTGTTACCTCACCTCAGGCACAATGTTGTCTGTACCTCATCATAAAATCACTTCACTTAATATAACACCTTTGCACCCCTTATATTTGCAACCTTGATAGAAATTTTTCAACACCTTAGACCTATTACTCTACCTGCTGACTTGACACACTAGCATCTGCATAGCATCAGATGCACTACAAATAGTCAATTGTTCTCTTCCATCAGGCCTTTTTCCAAGAGCCCTGAACACTCTAGTTATTGACCGCCTTTAAAAATGTCAAAGTTGGATCCCTCAGTAATAAATAACTACAGGCCATACCAAACCAAGCAAAAAGAAAGGCAGACAGTTTTCTCTGATTTCTTAGTGCAAAACAATTTCTTCAGTGCTCCTCAGTCTGTATTTTCATCACATAGCAGCTCTGAGACTGCATTTGTGAAAATTACATTCATCTGAACAGTGACACATCAAAACTTTTGGTTTTGATATTACTGGATCTCAATGCTGCATTTAACACAGTTAACCATAAAATACAGCTTGACAGACTGGAACATTGGATGGAACTTTATCACACTGTGCCAAAGTGCTTCAAATTTTGACTACTTTGTCTCAGTTGGTGATTAATTTGAAGTTTGGATTTCCTCAAGGATATTAGGCCTTTTCTATTTAATATCTACATGCTCCCCTTTGCTCTGATTATGGATTCATATAACATTTCCTACCACAAAACTACATGCAACTCTACATAACAGTGTCATCATATGACTATGGTGTTTTACAGAGTGTATTAACAGATAAATGATGTACCTGAATTTCTGACAGCTAAATACAGAAAAAGCTGTAATAACTGTTTTTGCCCCTAAAGAAGAAAGATTAAAATCCAACACACCGTGACTCCATGGCACTAAAACAAATCAAACCAGGAATCTTGGTGTAGTTATAGATTTGGACCTACATTTCTATAGCCACATAAAAACAATTACAGAACAACTTTAAAAGCATAAGAACTTTAACATTGTGAAGAACCAAAACCTCCCAGGCCTTCAGGAATAGATTTACTCAGTGTCCCTATAGATTTAGCACCAAGCCTGGTGAATCAGCTTTTAGTTTCTATGCTCCCCAGCTGTGGAACACCTTTCTGAATACCCAAGGTCTGCTAAAACTGACACTTAAATCAGGGTTTACACTTTTTTACTGTTGCTTTCCAGTAAATTAAATACTAACTTCTGCTTTTTAATTTGTTTGCTTGTTTTGCCTTTCACTTTTATTGTCTTTTAAATGCAATTGTCATGTATTATTTCTTCTTGTTTTAATGTGTTTTAAATACAATCTTAATGTCATATTTTCAGTGTATTTCTATGTTCTTGTAAAACTCTTTGAATTGCCCTCAGTCTGAATGGTGCTTTGTCTTACTGTTAATACCATTACAGGTTTAAGTATGCATGAAAAGATGCTGGCTGACCTGAATTAAATATGGAAGGTCCAGGCTTCAGCCTGTGAAACAGCAGCACAGTGTTTGCACAACGTTTCCTATGTGTCCTATTGTGTTATTCACTGTCTTCCTTGTTTCCCATCATAAATCTATTACTATAGGTCCCTCTGAAAGAACTAGTAAGCTACCTCACTGCAGCCAGTGCGCTTCAGATGAGCCAGGTGGTGGAGGAGTGTGCCCAGGCTGTCTCCCAGTACCTTAGTCCCACCTTTGCTTTATTGAGACTGAATAAAGATTCAGATGAGAAGGAAATCCGGAAGGTGAATAACAGCTGGCCAGATACCAGTTTCAACAATCAAGAGGAAACTGATGCAGCCCTGCCCAGTACCTGCATCCAAGAGGAAAGCACAGAGGAAGGCGGGGCAGTTTTGGTTCTCTCCAAGTTGAGGGCTAGCCAAGGAGCAGAGGATAGTCCAGGACTGAGAAAGGTCAGAGAGGATAGAAAGGCGATAAAAGCTAAAACTGACTTATCAGAAGACAGAGTATCTACACTTTGCTCCCTGGAGTCAGAGAAAGGTGGAGACATCCAGGCTGCTGACAAAAACAACCCATCCTATCAATTGTTCTCACCTGTAGCTCAACTGCAAGAAGATAGAAATCTGATAGATCCTAGTCTCTACTGTCTCTCTAGAGCACAGAGTCATTTTACTGCAGATGAGCTGACAGGAGGCACAGGCAGCATATTGATCCAGACGCCATACCTGTGTCAGAGGTGTGACAAAGTCTTCCAGCACCTGGATAGTTATGTGGACCACCTGAAGAAACACAGGCAGTACCTGTGTTTGGTCTGTGAGAAAAGCTTCTCTCAAAAGAGTAACTTGACCCGCCATGTCCAGATCCACACTGGAGTCAAGAATTTACGATGTCCATTGTGTCAGAAGACATTTTTGCAGGAGGCCAGACTGCAAGACCACCTCAATGTGCACATAGGGGATACACCCACTATGTGAAACTATTGTGCCTGGCACTTTCCACATAAAGCAAGCCTCAGGCGACACCTGAAGGTCATTCATGAGCATTGCAAGAGCAGCCTGCAAAACGTGTTTAGGGAGACTTCGGATTGAAGAGGAAATAACAGTTAACATTAAAATAATGAATTTTATTGACTGTAGGAATATATACCTATGTGTCAGTAATCAATTTGCTAAATGGGAATTGTTAAAATAAGGTGTCTAAATAATGACTATATTATTTACATGTTTTTGTCGACTTTAGAGCAAAATCTCAAAACACAGATAAGCTCACAGCTACCATCATACAGCTTGAGTCTAATTTTATGCATTTCCACTGTAACTAACATCTGGCTAATAGAAAGTAGTTATGTCCATTTTTTTGTCTTCTCCTATCTTTTCCTTGTGAAAATGTTTTTCTGCTTTACCAAGAAGATAAGTTACTGTCTAACTGTAAGAAAATCTTTGAAAAGATAATGTAAAACTTTTAATGTAAAAATTAAATTCCTTTAGAGTTTTATTGTGTTTCTTGGCTTGTTTATGTGTGGAAACCATAGTGTTACTCCTTTTATCACAGTGAAGACAGGCAACCATCGCTTCACCATTTGACCTGACTGAAACTGTGTGCAGCTCACTGAGCATTGCGTTATAAATGAGTGGGTTCTCCCACATGGCTGAGAGGGTTTCCATGCTCTCTCACTCCATTCCTCCCCTTCATGTCTCTCCTTTTCTCCTTTCGGCCCAGAAATGTCATCGTCACTCATCTCAGTGAATGAGACACTAGTGGTTTCCCTCCTCAGGGCATCTGAGATGCCATGAGCAGGAAATTTGTGTCTGGGTGCAGACAAATGATGAATGCATGGTGGGCTGTGTATTGAGAACAGAAATGAGTGTGAGTATGTGTGTTTGTGTGTGCGATCAAGGAGGACAGAAAATAATCACATATAGGGTATACCTAAATATGTGAATTGTGCTCACATCTTTCCTCTTGCATTACAGCGGACACATACATGCCTTATTTGAAATGCATGTCTCTTTATGTGATGAAATACAGTATCAAAAGAAAAGTCTAGTCAAAAGCTAACTATTTGACATTGTTTGGCTATGTGATGTCAAATCCCCTCAACATTCCTTTCAAAATATGTAGGTCAAAATATGTACATCCACATGCACACAATTACACAGACAAAAATGTGAATATAGCATTCAGGGCACCTCCATTATGAATAGAGACTAAGAGGTATGAGGGGCATAAAGACAACAGAGCTGGAAAAGAACAAGAAGAGATATAAGGTAAAAGATAAGTAAAGATTGAGATGGCATGTCTGCAGTTGTGGTTAATGGAGAGGAAAGAGAAGAAAACCCAGTCATTAGGACATACAATTTTATTGTCTAATAATGAAACCATTCCCAGTTTAGTGCAAGATTATGTTAGATTGTGTTAGTCTCCTTTTCTCATGTTTGCAACATTGACTGCCCACTCTTTAGGGACACCTCTCTGATTATACAGATTGCTCATTCCAAACAGTTAGTTAAATATATATTAAAAAAAGCACCCAAATGAAGCTATTAAATAATCTCTGTTCAAATAAAAGTCAGAAATATTACCCTTTTCAAGTTGGCAACAAGCCAAATACATATATAGCAGCTTGCTACAACAACACTGCACACATGGGGATTTTAGAGTGCAACAGATGTCAAATCTTACATGCTGCTGACCAGGCACATCCTTTAACAGAATTGCTCCAGTCTTCCTCTGTCTTGGTGCAGTAATAACTCATGATGAATCCATAAAGAACTTGTCTTGTTAAGATTGTTTCTGATCACAATGATAATGTCAGGGGTGTAATACAACAATACAAGTGCACAGAAGGAAGTGCATCAACAGCTTTAGGGTTAGTACTTGATTATACAGTTTTGATTCTCTATATATAGGAAGTATATACAGTAACATACAGGCCAACAATGCAATTCAGTAGTCTATTATGTGTCACATTATGTCTTCATAAAGAGTAGGTTCACCTTTGTAGTACAGGAAGGAAAGAAAGTCTAAGTCATTACAGTATGACACAATCATTAAATGTGGAGGTAAAGCCAACATAAGAGGCCAGACTAAGTCCATATATACAGGACGAATCTATATAACAAATGACACATCAACACAGTCCTTTCTTTTATTTCATGTATACCAAATAACTAATAAAATGCTATCTTCAGTGGACAGTAAGGTAAATAGCAACATATATTGTACAGTATGTATTAAAATTGTGATATTTGATATTGATATGATAGGCTACCACATTCAAAAATACAGTAGGCAACATCTCATATTAGACTGACTTCTGTCATATTATCACACCCTGTTTATGATAATAGCAGTTTATTTTACAACTAGTTAGGGTTGGGTTGAACACGATTATTTATATTTAGGTTATGGGAGGATATAGCCTACCCATAAATCTAACACAGTATTAAAAACAGGCATGTTTTTCTTCCTGCGGTAAAGTGAGCGGGAACTGCGTGTGTTTCAATGTGTGAGAGAGCGTGAACTTCCTCTTGATGGGCGCACTTGTCGAAGCGCATCCTCTGTTGTTGCTGTTGCTCTGGTTTTTCTTCGGTCTGTTCCTTTAAAACCACACAGCCCACGCCTCGAAAAGCGGCTTGTTCCGGCTTGCCATTTTACATCTCTTTTTATCCTTGCTCACAACATTAAAATAGTGCCCCCCCCCCTCCCCAGTGCCCTCATACACTCACTCACACACACATACACTGCTTCTTTGACAATTATACAAAGGCATTTTTAGCTGAGCCATCCTAGGAATAACGAAACCGCGTCCCAGGCAGTATCTCTCCTGCATGATGCGTATGCCTGCAGCAGCTATCTGCCTGAGCAGCCCGGTAGTGAGTCTGAAGCGCAGCTCGGGCACCATCACCGGCGGAGCGATACCACCATCTCCTCTCAGCGCTGGTTTGTCAAACCGAGGGTGTGTGGCTCACTGTACCTGAGCGATCCGTGTCCGTCATGTACTCTCGCATAGGGGGCAGGGGATCACAACTGGACTAAGGGACCTGTTTCTAATGGTGTAAGATGCAGTTCCACATATCTCTCGCATCAAGAATCATACCCACTGGCGGGCTACTGCGGTTGTTTTGCAACTGATGAAGATTATTATTTGTCATTTTGATGCGCTCCCGTCTGTGAATATGTTTATTCTGATGCTCTGGTGTTGCGCTTGAGGTAAGTGACTTATCCAGAGGTGCGCGCTACTTTCTCCTGCGCCTCAAATTATGATTGCATTTGACGCGTGCTGTACCTTTGACATTTTGTCTATGGGCTGATTAGGATACCTGGGTTTTTGTTTCTCTCAGTTGAAAATGTTTGGTCGATTAGCAGCTGCAGATTAAAGACATTAAAGCATTAGACCTGGAACTATCCGGCTACTAGCTCCTTTCAGTTTCTGCAACTGGTGCTGATGGAATATCATAAGGAGGCAGGTTGTGCTTGAAATTATGGGCCCGTGTCTTACAGTCAGCTACTAATGCAAAACAGGGTTTCTAGAAAGAGTTGAGGCATTCATTGCATATTGTAAAGAAACGTATAATTTTTGGCATGTGGTTTTTAATATGGAGACTAGTTCGTTATTGTTGTTATTAGGCATCACAAGCACGATTCTAGGTATTGGACAAAAGTGAATTTAATGAAACATCACTTTTGCTCTCAAAGTGCATCCCAGTCCGTGCTATCACAGTTACCGCTGTCAAGTGCTGCATATTATTTAAGATAGGGTTCATTCCGAAGTGCATCACCGTCATCATAAAGTATAAGTGTACAGCAGCCTGTCGGGTTACTCTGTAACCTGCTGATTTGTAATTGAACCAGTTTGATACTCTAACATGATCCAAGGCTTGAAAAGTGCAAGTGGTGGATCACTTAGATTGCATAACTCTTAGTTGCCCCTGTCACTGCAGAGGCACCTCACAGAGGTAATAAGGTAGGCCTATACTGTACAATACGGCAGCGTGTGAGCTGTATGATTGCCCTACCTCCCATCTAGACACATCCCCCACATGCTGTGATGACAGGCATGATGAATAAGTAATCATACAGACCCACAAACCCTTACTGTATATTCAAAAATAAGTGAGCAGACATGGTGAAACAATGTAGTAATCCTGTAATCAGTTATGAAATGATACATTTCAAATACTGGAAAACATAAGCAGAGGCATTATTGTGACCCTTCAGAAGCAAAATTCAAAATTATGTTTGTGATAATGTCACATGATCTGATTTTATGGGATTTGCATGAGTGTTTTGTTATTTAACTTATGAAATGCAGCTGGAGTTGAGAGTCTTTTAAAAGATTAACAAGCATCATCAGTTCTTAGTGTTAAAGTGTAACTTTCTCTTCACTATTTACCTGATGTGTTTTCAGGCAGCATTTTCACTTTGTCACAGCCTAAATGTACTGCTTCCTATACGGTGAAAAATTGAAAGTTTTTTTTTTTGTTCATAGAAATTATGGAAATTATGGTCTTCTTAGCTCACTTAATTTTAAACTGATATTGTCATTTTTTTCTGCAGCATTGTTATTTGTGTATAGTTGAGTCTTGTGCTGTTCTCAGAAAGCTGTGGTAAAGGTTCTTGACACATGAGTTTATGATAAAATGTTGGTCATGACATGTGATAGAGGGGGCTGTGTGGGGCATGCATGACATATTTTGGGAGGAATTGAAAAGGTCATTAGCACTTTGATGAAATGAATGAAAAGTGAAACCAGATATGTAGCTTTTTTTTAAAGGCTGCATCTAACAATACTATTCTCAGTGCAGATTAACTGCTTTGTATGTAAAAGAAATACACATGAAAGTTTCAGAACGTACTATACTGATTTAAGTATTCAATTAAACAGAGTTGCACACACACACACACACACACACACACACACACACACACACACACACACACACACACACACACACACACACACACACACACACACACACACACACACACACTCACTCACACACTACATGGAAGTTCTAATTTAGGGGTCATGTTGACAGTGAGAGGAGCCAGGAGTCATCATATGACTTCACATTCCCTTGGTTTAAGTTCAGCCATGCATGGTGGTGTACGTGTGTTTGTGTGTGTGTAGTATGTATGTCCATGCATCCATATATAATTTCTTTATGATTCAGGGTTTGCTCAACCATCCACAGACAGCTATGGTTTTGCTTTTGTTTGATGGTTGACTGATGAGATTGACAGAAAATATGGGAATAGACTGAGGGCGATGACATGCCAGAATGGACCGCCAGAGTCACAGTTTTATGGTGTACATCGAGCACCAATAGGTCATGAGGGGACATCAAAACTGGTCGAGCATCTGAGTGTCTTAGCCGTTGAAGCTAATCTCTAATACCAGAGAATTTGTCAGACACATAATAACAGCAGAAAGAATTGCCAGTTGTATGAGCTTGAGCATAGTTTTGGAGAAGTTGGTTTAAAATCTCCCATGTTTTGTTTCCACTGAAAACATGAGCATTAGTCACCTTTTGGCAAATTGATGTGGTGCGGCTGTTCCTGATATGTCTCTACAGATACTGGGGTACAATAGAGGTAACTGTGCCAACTCACTCTACTGGGCCTACAGGAATATTCAATCCAGAGTTGTGAAGCAACAGTTAAAATGTCATGGTGCAGCATAATCAGAAATTAATGCCTGCAAAGTTACAGAGCAAGAGAGCATCCTAAGCATATTAGGTCCAAGAACCCCAAGTCAACCACATCCATCTATCATTACTGCATGCCTAACCACTGCTCAATGCAAATATTATCTAATCCCACATGTCCAGTGGTCTTCTACCATTTCAATAAGATTCTCATTGGACAACTGCTGATACTGCTACTTTCTTCACCTTTCAGATGTATTGCTGTTTTCAGAGTCCTTGTTTCTATGGGTAACAACAACCACAAATTACTAAAAAATTGTCAGAAATTTGGATTGTGCAACATGGCCATGAGAAAATAAGTCAAAAACATTTTACCCACTGACATACTTTGCAGGAGTTCTGGTGAGTTTTGCAGTGTTTATGTTTTTTAAAAAAAGCCATACTGTTTATTTCCACCCCTCCCCTACCTGACCTTTTTCTTCTACTCGGAGAGCCCAGATATGGTGAGAAGATATGGCAATGTGAGAATCTTACCCTTATGTCCACAACCCAATCACAGTCTCACTATGAGTGTAAACCAAAGCCCAAATCAAATAATGAAATGTTATCACATGGTAAAAACTATTCTTACCTCGAAGTTCTGAAAAACACCCTCTTTCTTTTTATGTCTTTCTCTTTGAGACATGCCAAAAGAAACTCCAGATACCCTCCCCCACTTACAGGGGGCCAAGTGAGGACTCACTGTCCTGTGCCAGATGATAGGTCGCCAACTGTTGCCTGTAAAGACACAATGTACTTCTCATCCTTTGCTAAGCAAAGTGGGTGGCTAAACAGGCCACTACAGCAAATCACTGCTTAAGTTCACAAAGCCTTCTTTCAGCATTTTAGTGATGTGTTGCTTTTAAAAGTGGACACTCGTGATATGTGATGCTTATATGCGTATGAAATGGCACATCCTCAAGGATTCTTTCAATACAAAGCTCTATCAAAATGCTCCAGGTGAATTGCAAGCGTGAACAAGTCTGAAAGCATAAAAGCTAAGTTCATAGGCTGATTTCCTCATTTTAAAATCAGCTAGGGGAGAGAAGGCTGATGAGGAAGTTCTGGTCTGCTGTAATAGTACAGCACGCCCACTTCTCCCTGTCACAAGATGTATTCATGGGGGCTTTTTGTGTGTGCATACATCAGTAGTGATCCATTCATGCAAACAGTTGAAGTGTTGTGCACATCATAATATTTTGGATGTTAGGCACTTGTGCATATTGTTTATATAAAAGTCTTGTGATCCTGTCCTGTTTTGTAGAAGGGAATACAGCTTTCTGCAGACACTGAAGCCAGATATCTAGTATCTGCCAGGAGGTCTCGGTAAAAAACAGGATGTAGCAGTTGCTCAGTACAGGAACAGGTGGATGTCAACGTGACTGCAGTCAGTGAATCACGGTTAACAGTTGCCCCCATGGTTTAGCACCACTCCCTAATCTGCGAACACATAACGCACAAGAGTTTTATCCGGGCTCAGGCGCACTAGATGAAACTTCCCATCTTTTTCATCTCCAAACTTCCCCCTGAATCAGTCTCATCACATGAGCGTTACCTCACTCTTCCTCACACGCCGGTTCAGCAGTCTGTGGGCTACAATGGCCGTAATCGGTGTTATATTTGGGCTCCTCGCGGAAGGAAATATGACGCGCGAGAGCAGAGCCGAGTCGTCCACGCGGCGGTCACCGCGCGCTGCGGACGGGTTGGAAGGTGCGTATATCTGGCATTATAACTGGCACGTCGTCATATATATGATATTTCTTGAAAATTGACCTTTTTAACAGGTATTAGATTGTCGAATTTATTGTTTAATGACTACCGCACGTGCGTAATGCGCACGATTCCTTCTTCCTCATTGTTATTTGTCTGCCATGTTCATAAAGAGAAGATTATTCCTTATAATTAAAAGTTGCGTTTCACGCTCAGACAATGTCGAGAAAACACAGAGAGCCTTACTTTTGGTAAGTAGGTATGTAGGTTATGATTTTCCAGTGGTACTCTGTAGTATTTAGAACAAAATAGGTGATATTGCTCTGTAAATTTGATGGTACATTAAAGCACATCAGACCACATTTGGCTGCACAGGCTCATAGAATCAAACCCACTGGTTGCATCATATTTTGAAAACGGTAGAGTCAGTTAAGGTGGTGCTTTGTCCTGCCTAATTTGATTAACGTTTTCGCTCCCTCTTGGTAAGATCTTTTACTGTATATCTAAACCCATTTGAATAGATTATTTCTGAGCTTTTTTATGGCACCTGCTCTGTGAGGGACCAGCTGTTATTCTGTTGAGCCGTTTGAACAGATGCAAGAGACTCTAGAAGCAACAGGTGTTTGGTGCCTGCACGCTGTGTCCTAAACCTTCTGCATAATGGAGTCAAAGTTATGTTTTTCGGTGTATGTGACTGTTATTACACTTTAGATGAGTGATATGATGTGTCAAAGAACATAAAGGAGGTTATCTATTGTTATGTAAGAACAGACACATTTCCTGCCATAAAATGCTTTCAAAAATTTTGTAGAACATGCAAGAGAAGAGAATGAAATCATCACTAAATATTGTTTCCTTGCAGATTTGTTTATAGGTTATATTGATGTGAAACTGAAATACATGCCCCAATCATAACAACAGTATGGTAGTAGTGTAGTAATAGAGACTCATACTCCTTTAAAGACTTCATGCAATAAACAAAATGTTAAAAGTGAAATCACTGCCTACATACTTGGTTATACTGCAGTATCAAGACTGATTGTCGTATGTTTCTTACATTAGAGGTCTACCTGTTTGATGATCCTTAAAATAGGTTATACAGCACCTGTCTGTGTCAGCATGTAGCATGCAGCATTTCATACAGTGCACCAAATTCAAAAATAAAAACAAAAACTCAACTGAATGAATCAGTTGTTAAAGATATTTGATACTTGATTTGATGGAGACAAAAGTTTTGGCCTACAAGCTTTTCACAAGATATTGGTATAATTCACGTTTATCTGTCTCAACTTGTGCAAATACTGTCTTTGTTTATCAGTCATCTGGGTCCTGATTTGCTAACTCTGTGTTATTATGATTCAGTATGACCTCAGGTTTCAGAAGACAATGGAAGGTTTGTTTTAAAGAGAAATGTCAAAAATAATATGATTCTGCAAGCCTGATCTCGCTCTCAAATTTAATGCATGTTTGGAAATAGAGATAACGTAGCATCACTACTGTTGTTAAATTATCTTCAGAGTTTTTGCATTGGTGTTTGCATTGGCAGTTTATGAATTCAGAAAGCATACGTTTAACCCGTCTTTCTCAGTCTATCCAAATATTTCGTTTACTGTAATTATTTAACAGAAATACTGTTGTAATATAAGGATACCTATATATTGGTGTTATTTTATGTATAGTTAGCTTGCCTTCTTCCAAAAAAAAAATTAAGAGGGCAGACTGCTTGTTTGATCATCAGGAGATGTATCTGTTTTATCAGCAGAATTAGTAGAGTTCAGCTGGATTGCAGACTGTCTATTTTACTAAATTAATTGTTGATCTTTTTTGGCATTGTTTAAATAATGTAGCTTGATCTGTTCTCAAGAAAAGATGATTGAAATGTAGACCTGGGCTTAACACTGTTGAATTCACAGGGAGGTGATATGCTGTCTTTTAATGCAATATGTGTTGAGAATTTAACACCTACTTATTTTAAAAGATAGATAGCACTTTCACAGCCCACTTTAGATTCAATAACTCCATTACTTTTATGACAAGACAGAATGAAGACTGCCTGTGTACTTAACTAGATATATTGTACCTGATAGAGCTAAAAAAATGTAATCATATTAAAGCCTTTTCTTTATCTGCTGGGTACCATGAACATCAGTGAATCAGTGATAACTAGTGCAGAGCCCGTAGTACATGTGCCAGAGTATT
>JANJYP010032272.1:0-13224 GCA_024605115.1 Rastrelliger brachysoma
AGTTAAAACCAAATCCATGTTCTCAAGGGGTTCATAAACAGCTTCTCTTTGTTTGTTATATTATGAGTGGGCACACTTCAATTTTTCTATAATAAGGCAATTATAGCACCACTGTTTGTAATTAATTAGATGGTGCATTTGAAGTGCTGTTTTACAAACATCTCCATTATAGGGCAATATCTGTATGGATTTTAATGGCCTCGAAACTATAATTAATTGTTAGACTGTTGCAGGGCATCAGGTATGTCCATTTAATACATTTTAACTTGAATGATTAGGGTAGTTCACAGCTATTTTTATGACATGATAATATTAAAATTCAAAGCAATTTAGCAATGCACTTGCCATAATTGAGACCACTTTAAAAAAAAAGAGAAAGACAAAAAAAGGTCAAAATCGATGCAGCAGAGGTCGATATAGTGTATCCTGACTATTAGCCATTGGTAAACTCAAAAAACTGTACAGTTCCTATGATGCAACAATAGCATGTTCTGTTATATTCTATCTTTCGAACGCATTTAACACACATAATTTAAAAAAGCTCCTAAAAGAGCCACAGAAGGACTATTGTGTTACCACAGGGTGAGTCTTCATCTAGCCTGGAAATTACCACTTTAAGTAATGTTCTGTTATTGCAAAGTTTTGCTTTGAATTATTTCCATAATAGTATAACATGTATGTATTATATCCATTTACAATGTATTTGGGACAATACTGAATTTGTTGGATATCTTGTAAGTCAAGTAGGATGTAGAGAGTGTACCAGGAAAATTCAGTCCATCCAAACATAGCTCACTATAATTACTGATTTGGAGAGCACAGGGTCAAGTGAGAAACAGTGCAATGCGGGAATGCAGTAAAGTGATTTCAGATATACAGCTTGCTCGAGGAAAAAGGGAGGTAAGGAGTTGAATGGTTTGCAGCAAATGATTAATGTTCTTCAATCTTCACATATATTGATTGCTTATTAGGCTACACATAGGAGGAGAGAGCGAGTCATTTTCCCACAAGTCTCAATTTATCACATTTGTTACTTGTGCTTGTTACTCGTGTTGCTTGTGGTCGTGTCCAGACTTTGCAGTAAGACCTCTTCATGAAAAGCTTATTTAAAATACTGGTTCCTTCAGCAGCATGCCGACAGATGTTCAGAGGTAGGATTTGTCCATTAGCAAGTGCCACATCATCAATCTATAGCCCAACAGGAGCTTTTTGCCAAGTCATGAGAGGATTGGATATAAATGTGGGCAGTGACTTGGCCAGCATAGTATTCAGTGCCCTCTCCTGCAGTCCCTTATTGAAGTCAATTGCAGTTACAGTAGTCTCATAATAATAATAAGGGATGCAGGCTGAGGAGAGGAGAAAGATGCCATGGTGAAATGGGATAAATTAACAGGAGAATTACTAATATATGGAATTTTTTAATACTGATCTGAGAGCAGTTGGGACTTGTGTAAAAGCTTGATTCTATTTAGAAGCAGAAGTTATCTTCAGCCCTGGCAGTGAGGATTGATTACTTGTTATTTGCTTTACACAATTTACCACCAACCACTTGGTCCAACATAAAGCTTAATAAATCAATTCTGACATAACTTTAGACATAAACTGTATGCTACACACAGTTGATGTTTTGAAAAGATTAGTTGTTTAAAATGATAATCACCTTACAACACTGTTTGAATTCCTCTTTTTTGGAAGAGGATCCCCTCATAGAAGTCATGGGAGAAAATGCAATACATTTTAGGCTTAGCCATTCTTATAGATCATAAAACAGTGTTTCTTGAGACAGATACATACATCTGAAAGTCTTTTACACTAGTAAAAAAAAATAAATTAAAGTAGCGTTGTCCATTGTAGACTAATGTGGAGCATTGTCATTTGGCACAGTCACCTCTTTTTGGACCTCCTTCCTATCAAAATGCACATGACAGTAACGCTTCCCCTGAAAATGATCACATGTAATTACTCATGCAGATATTTGTACATTTATCAGAAACCACACACTGTGATCATCAAATCATCATCAGTGCAGTTAAATGCCCCTGCAGCGTCTTAGCATTACTATGTTATGCTAACGTATGCTAAAACAGTTGGGGGACTACTGGGAGAACACCACTCCCTGGAAAATGTCAGTATGTTTTGTTGTGCCACTGAGTTTCATCACCATCAGTATTGCATTACAGGCTGGAAAGTCATCATCTTAAGGCTGACAGTATGTCATTAACACAATATTTGTCTCAATTAGCAGGGGAAAAAAAGAAGTAAAAACTCCATCACCAGGAGGAAATATACTTGAGTTTACAAAATTTCTTATGTTACAACTAGCTTGAGAGAGTCGCTCATACGTAAACAGAGCACATAACGATTTAGGGAAACATCCATATATTTGAAAAACTGATGTTATGAGGCCATTTAGTGGTGATGCTTTTATGTGTAGCTGTAACTTTGATTCAATATCTGATCCATCACTATGACAGCTTTATAAATAGTCACATACCAAACTTTGAACAAGAAGCTTTAGTGAGTCAGACGTGGAAAGTGTGTGGGATTTAAGCGATGTCCCCTGGTTATTATAAGTGATTACTGCCCAGATTAAAAAACAGCAGGGTCAAGCCAATAACAGATTCCATTATTTTATTGGTTGTTGCTCAGTAAAACACATCTGTGCTCACTAAGCAAGTCTTCCATGCCAGCTATTGAAATGAGCATCCTCTTAGCATCTAAATATTTTCATAAAAAATGTCCAAGAATTAATGTTTATCATTAGATATTATATCCAAAGATAAAGACTTTTGATAATAGGAATAAAGAAGAAGTTGAACATTTATAGTTTTTTTTTGCACACATGAATCTTTTACAACAGTGTGACAGATGGAGGGAGTGACAAAGAGCAGCAGATGAACGTGAATCATTTTATGTACAAGCCAGAGCCGTTCCACATAAATGCATCTCAAAAAACTGAGAACATATAAAACACTGTGAGGTTGGACTTCACAATATAAAATCAAGTTGGATTAATGTCTATCCAAAGTGGTAACAAGTAAAATACTATTTGGCATGCCTTAAAGAATATTCAAAATACACTTTCACATGCATATGAGAAGCAATTACCGGAATGATTGAAGGGAGACAACAACAAAAAAGTCATTTTTTTCAATCTGTCAGAACAGCATAGATAATTTGTTTTCCGTAATAAACTTAATTTTATAAAGAACTTCCTCCCTCTTGTAACCAAACAACATTTTCCTGAGGCATCATCTGTTGTGCCCACTTGAGTATCCCATATGGCTCCATATATATAATTTAGGACATTATAAATATACAATCCCTAACTTCCTCTGAGCAGACATGGCTATGAGGATCCAACAACACTTATCACAGTCTGTTATGCTCAGTAAATCCAGCAGGGCATTGAGGTTTTAGTGGAGCAGTGATGCTGGTAGAATGCCTGTGACACCCAGCTGTTAATTCAGACTGACAACAGACAGATATCTGGCAAACTAATGGCAGATGGGGCTTGAATCCTCGCTTTATGGAGATAAACTATACCCCCTCAAGAAGGAAGGGAATGCACAGGAGGAGAGGAAATCACTTTTTCCCAGTATAGTAAAACAACATTTTATCTAAAAGGTTAAAACAAAGAAAAAAAGAGCGGCCTGTTGCTGGTTGCGGGATACATTATTATCATACTGAGTGTTGATTGGGAACAGGAGGGAAATGTTTCCTATTAAGCAATAAAACTAGATTAGCAGGGCAAGCCAGCATTGTTGTAGAAGTATGACTCAGTCTTCAGAGCTCAATTTGAGTCTATTTATATCATTAAATTCTGAGAAAATAAGAAAAGCTTGAGTAAAGCACAAGAAAATGTTCGACATCATTACTAGAAGTTGGATCGGGTGGCCCAGGAAAAAAAAACAACAACAAATGTACCATTTGTTGCTTTTTAGCGTCTGCATTATTTTCATTGTATATCCCTTGTTTTACATGCAATACAATAAGAGTTTTATGTCTTTGTGTACATAAGGGATGTGAATTTATGACACTCTTGTGAAATATGTGTATTGTGTTTCTCCAGTGTCTTTATATAAGACCATCCACAGGATCGTGTCTGCCCTCTAATGGCAAAAGAATGCAACAACACACAGTCTTATTTATTGAAATTAGCATGAATTCATCATTGATTGCAGCTGTGAAAGGACTAAATATAAATATGAGATCCAAAAGGTGGATTTTGGTTACTTATTCAAGCATGCTGCTGTAATCACTGATTCTGTCTCATCATCTAAATATTTCAAACACAAAAGCTCTTTTTTAAAAATAATTTTCTTTGCTCAGTGATGAAAGGCAAGAAATGGCACAAACTAGTCATAGTACACACTATAACACTGACCAATGAGAGCTGGCCTATTGGTACCACAGTGGTTTAAAAAAACAGCAAATGACGTGTGTCACTCATCAACTTTGTCCCTACTGTTTACCTAAAGACATGTTACTCATACCCTTTCGGTTGGCTCCTCGTCCTGCTGGACAGGAGGATCACATATTGTCCTAGTGCTAAAGCAGATCAGGTAGAGGCACAGGAAAAGGGGAAACATGTTTTTTATGACTCTACTCTGTCTGCTGCTGCTGCGGCCTGGCTTCGCTACTCTAATGAGATCTCCATTGGACGAAGTAGGTGGAAAGCTGCGGGTGAACAGGAGCACTGTGGTTAGTGATTCAACTGCTCAGGTCTTCTGCAAAGTACATTGAACTCTTCAGCTCTAAACTGTTTATCATCCTGTGAAAACACACTCACCTGCAGAGACTCATAACCATGTTTTACTGGATTTACATGCTGGGAGTACTAAAATAACAAAAGCCTTAAAATATGTTTGTAATTTCATGCAGTATTTAGACCATGAAGATTTTGTTAGAGGATACACGCAGTTGTTTCAAAAGGACATCAAAATTATGTAACTGTTTGTGTTGTTCCACAGCTTTTTCATCACTCCTACCGTCAAACAGGCATAGTTTCTTATCAGGGTTCTTCTCCTGATGCCTCAGGTGTGACTGTCCATACAGTGCTGTACATTTTAACTACAAAACAAGTGTCATATACATAAGCAGATCAATGTTCTGTGTCTATACTATGTCTTCTCTTTGTTCACAGACAGTTTTCGTATGCGTCGGTCAGCTCTGTTGCCTGATATCACCCACCTGGAACTGCTGGTGGTGGTAGGGCCTGATGTTCAGCAGGTCCACAAGCAAGACACAGAGCGATACATCCTCACCAATCTCAACATTGTAAGTGTGAGCACAGACAGTACAATAAATAGTCATTGATAGTTTTGTGGATTGATTGCTATGTGTGTGAATGAAAACTTAAAACATCCTCTTATAGTAAATCTCAGTAGGTATAGATACTTAGTATTAATAGGACTGTGAGACTGCAGTGAGGAGTAATCAATAAATAGTGAAGGCTAGTAAAAATCAACACAAGTGAGACGGAAAATTCTGATGTATTTTGAAATGTTTATATAACCAGTCAGGGAGAGTGCACAGTCACACTATAGCCCCGTTATACTCTGAACATCCTGAAATGTATTAATCTGACTCATATTCCAATTTCCACCCAGGCCTCAGAGTTGTTGAGAGACATGACACTGGGCGCCAACATGAGGGTGCACCTGGTCCGCATGATCATCTTGTCAGAGCCTGAGGTCAGCAGTTGCTTGTTACAATGAAAGCTCAGTGTATAGGAACTTTACTGTATGGGATTTAAGCTTTTGGTTCAGATGGATGAGATAAATATTGATGTATAAAAAATTAGAGATTAGTCATTTGGTTTTAGTTTCTGTGCTTGTGTTCCCTCTTCTAGCCAGAGATCCAAATGTCTACCAACATCACCTCTTGTCTTAGAAGTGTATGTAACTGGGGCAGAAGGATAAACCCCTCAAATGATACAGACCCACTACACGCTGATCTTCTCTTGTACATTACAAGGTTTGCTGAATGTAGCTGCTCTACTATAAGTAGATGTTTTAAATTTTATGGGTGAGCAAAAAGTGTTTTATAATGAATGTGTCTTCCATCACACACAGATATGACCTGGTTTTGCCTGATGGTAACAAGCAGGTCAGGGGAGTAGCACAGCTGGGTGGGGCTTGCTCCAGTGAATGGAGCTGTGTGATCACCGAGGACACAGGGTTTGACTTGGGGATCACTATTGCCCATGAAATTGGCCACAGGTAAAGTAGAATCAAGCAAGAGTGTGCATAGGAACACCTGTATGTGTTACACGCTTTATGTTATGAGAAAATATAACCATTATTTATTTATTTATTTGCATTATTTATTAGTTTTTGCCTTACTGCTGGGGAGATTAATAAGAAATGCATGCAGAGTTACTGTAGTAGAATATTAAGTCTTCAGAGTTGCAATACTAGACAGACTACTGACAGAGACCAGCCGGTATTCTAATTAAAATGGTTAAATGAGTGGATTAATACGAGCTTGTGCAGTATTACTCTAAAACATTAAAAAAAAAAACAAGATGAAAGATGAAATAAGACAGGAATCATATCACATAAAATCTTGATTATAAGTCTTTTATATGTGTCTGAATTACTTTAAATGTTGATAATAAGTAATGTTCATTCATATTTATATATTTTTTCACCCATAGTTTTGGCATCAACCATGATGGAGTAGGAAACACCTGCAGCAGGAGTGGATTCATGATGGCTTCTGACGGAGGCTACAATAGTGTGGATCTGACATGGTCGCCATGCAGCAGACAGCAGCTGCTCACATTCTTCAGGTGGGCCAACCTGTTCCGAGCAGCTGGGCCTGAAAATGCCTCTCATTCATCATGCAGATCGGGCACTGTTGAAAGGCCATTTCATCTATAAGTCATATCTTAATGTTTTCAGCTTGGGGTGATGGAACTGATTCCCGTTTTACATCTTCAGAATATCCAATGAAATATTTGTTTTTAAAGTGTGTAATATTGTAGGTACACTGTTATGTGTTTAAGATTTGTGAAATTGGGAATGAGATATCATATGCTCTTGTGTTTCCAGTGAAAGGAAAGCTGAATGTGTAAAAGACCTGCCAGATCTGGAAGGCTCCCTACAGGACTGGAAGCCTGGTTTGTATTATGGAGTCGATGACCAGTGTCGAATAGCTTTTGGAAGCACTGCAAGAGCTTGTTCCTTCACTAATCCAGACTTGGCAAGTCACCTGTTATTGCAGCTTGATACCACCAGGTGGCATTTCACATTAAAAAAAAAAATACAGCATGTTATTACATTTGTAGTCATGTAAACATTTATTTGCAGCCAGCATGCCGTGTTCTGTCCTGTCACGTTAACCCTGATGATGGCAGCTCCTGCAAACGCCTTCTGGTTCCACTTTTGGATGGGACAGAGTGTGCGCCAAATCAAGTACTGACCTCTCTGACCTATGAGTAATTTGATGCAATCATTGACATTGTCATTATTTACCACGCTCAAGCATGTTTCTCAAAAGGTGCAATCCCCTTTTTTGTAGTGGTGTTTAAAGGGGCGCTGTGTCTCCCCAGACAAGCTCAGCTCTTCTGCAGTGGTGCATGGCTCGTGGTCTAGCTGGTCTGACTTCTCCCCCTGTTCACGGACTTGTGGTGGGGGAGTCACTTACCGCACACGCAAATGCACCAACCCAAGGTAATAAATGTGATCTGTCATAGCCAGACACAGTACTGAAGGTGGCAAATGACTGCACAATGTACTTTTATTTGTACCTTAAAATATTTGTCACGTCTGATTTTCCAGACCTGCTTTTGGAGGGGATGATTGTGAGGGTCCAGATATTGGGGCTGAACTTTGTCACCAGCAAGTGAGTTCTCCCTGTTTATATTTACAGTGGGTCATACAGTAAGTCAATACTATTTACTCAGTGGCTCATTGAAGCAAGAATCTGTCTTTTGTTGGTATTTCCCAACCTACTACCCACATAGAAACCCTCAAAATAGGATGACTTGCACTATATAGAAAAAGAAGTAATTTAGAAGTATAACCGTGATCTATTTTAAGTAAGGAGAAATATAAAACCCTGAAATCCATAATAGTGTTTTGTAGCTGTGGGTGCAAACTTGTGACTTCTGGCACTATCATCAAGCCATAAAAGTTTCTAAAAAATCTGTGTTTTGACTACCTGTTGTTATAGCCATGTGAGAACACGCAGCTGGATTTCATGTCAGAGCAGTGTTCCCAAACAGACATCCAACCTCTCTACTTGCAACCAAACACTGCCTCCTTCTACACCTGGATCCCTGCCATAGGTTATGTACAAGGTGGGCCTACAAAAAACAAAACATTTTCCATCTGAAAACCTGTTTTTCTAAAAAAAAAAAAAAAAAATTCTTTACTGTGATCTGCTTTTATTGTGACCAGGGGATGAGCAGTGCAGATACACGTGCCAATCAGATGGAGAAAACTTCATAGTGAGTCGCGGCTCTCACTTTGTGGATGGGACTCGCTGTGAGTCAGACAGCGTGCTTCCCTTTGGCTCCACAGCTGCTTGTCTCAGAGGGAAATGCCAGGTAGAGATGAAGAAACTCGATGAAACACACATAAGAGAAAAGATGCAATCTTACTATTGTATATTTAACATTTTAAAACATCCAATTATCTCTGATCAGGTGTTTGGCTGTGATGGTGTGCTGCACTCTGGGAAAGTGAGGGATGTGTGTGGGGTGTGTGGTGGAGATGGATCATACTGTAGTTTGACTTCAGACTCCTACACTGGTGGTCAGGCCAAAGGTAACAATTATAAGCTTATTCTTAGTGTACACATTCAATGGCAGAAAATCCATTCATTTGTATCAAGAAAAAATATGCAATCCTAATATATTTATTATTTCTGTAATGAATCCATGCTTTCTGTTTCAGAGTATACCACCTTTCTAACTCTGCCAGTGAATGCTACACAGGTTCATATTGTGAACAGGGCACCTCTGTTTACTCATATGGGTGAGTGGCATCACTTCATGTTTAGGTTTACACAACAGAAGTAACAGGACCAGAACTCTGAATTGTGTTTTGCCATTTGCTTCCACAGCTGTAATGACTGGGGATTGGTACATTGTGTCTGGAATGGAAAGCATAGCACTAAATATGACCCACCCATCCCCACTGGATGATAATCGGCTCGAGTACCGCCTCCACCTGACCCCTGACCTTTTGCCTGAAATGGAGGAGCTGCTGCTGCCTGGACCGGTACAGCAGGAGATAAATATACAGGTCAAGACAGGCAATTTTTTTTTTTAAAAAAGCGTACAAACACCCAAAATATTTCATGTATAATTTTAATATTGTTTAATTTACTAGTTTTCTCTTCCCAGGTTTATCGTAAATATGGAAAAGCATACGGAGAGAGAACAAACCCAAACATTAGCTACCAGTTCTATGTGCCTACCAGAAACGAGATGAAAGACACCGCACCTAAAGGCAAATGGGTTGTCTTCACAACACCCTGCTCTGTCTCATGTGGATTGGGTACATAATTGTTATTCACAACAAGTCATGCAGAAAAGCACAAAAAACAGAGAAGCTGTATTCCTAAACAGAGCTGTTGTTTCTGCTCATATTATCTTTTCTTACAGGTGTACAGAAGCATATACATGTGTGTGTAGGCAGAGACACCAATAACCATTTGGAGGAGCATAATTGTGATGGATTTCCCCCAACTGTACCTCTTCAAACAAGCTGTCAACTCCTACCTTGTCCCCCTAGGTTAGGTTCTGTTATACTGACATACAAATACACCTCTGCACAAATGGTTATACTGTACTACAATTGTTTACTGTTTTACAGATGGGTCACAGGCGAGTTTGGACCCTGTAGTGCCTCCTGTGGTGGAGGAGAGAGACTGCGTCCTGTAAAATGTATTCAGAAACACGGAGCCGATGTAGTGAGCGTTCCAAATTCTGAATGTCTGCCTGATTCGGCTCCAAATGCTGTTGAAAAATGTAATCTTCAACTCTGTCCAGCCAGGTATAAAATCTACTTTACAAATTTGTATTTTTCAATCACTAAGACTGTATGGGTTAGGATCAAATAACCTCCTGTCTTCCCGCCTCAGTTTCAACACTAACATTGTTTGCATCTGGGACAAGTTGAGTTTTTATGTGTAAACCTACTTATGTTTGTTCACAGATGGCATGTGTCAGAGCCAGGAGAATGTTCAGCAGTATGCGGGCCAGGAGAGGCAAAACGTGTCGTCTCATGTGTCCGGCAAGAGGAAGATCAGGATGTTGAAGTGGATCAAAGCTTCTGTTCAAATCAAATAAGACCACCTGACTCTGTGCCCTGTGTGGTAGATGTTTGTCCTATTGGGTGGGAGTCAAAGGGAGAGGTAATTTGAAAAAAAAAAAGTGCTAAAGACTAAAATCCTCACTCTTATTTCAAAATGTGATATCTTAATGTTATTTTTCTTCAGCAGAACCAGCCTAGTCCAAACTCTGGTTTGTTGCCACGCTCTAGACAAGCTCCTGTCTATGTCTGGAGTCCCGTTATCAGCCAGTGCTCGAAGACCTGTGGCAATGGTAAGAAAAAAAATATACACCCACCTTAACTCAGCAAAAAACAGTCCTCATCAAATAAGGTCACCCAAAGCCTGATGCCTGTATAGGAACCCTGCAGGTGTGGTTTTCCTGTGTAGACCACCAGTCCAGACTTGGAGTGCCTGATTTCCACTGTGATGCTTCTAGCAAACCTGTTCCTCATTCTAAGATCTGCAACACATCCCCCTGCCCTCCCATGTGAGACACCCCATAAAAAATAACATATACAGTATTTATGTATAATGTAATGCAGGAGATACAATATTTGTCTGTAGTCTACAATATATCAATTTTGACAGAGGTTATGTTATTGAATGTAATAAGCAACTGAAAAATTATGGAAGAATTATATTTTTGACAACCAGGTGGCACTCTAAGCTAGGAGTCTGCAGTGTAACGTGCGGAGGAGGGGTTGCCAACCGAGTGCTGTACTGTGCTAGAGAGACAGAGGGGGAGGAGGAGGTGGTGGAGGATATACAGTGCACTGACTTTCCCAAACCCACAGCAGTGGTGCCCTGTAACACCCACAGCTGCCCAGCCAGGTAACTCAAACAGAAAAACACATTTTTGTTTTTGCAAAGGTAAAAAAAATAAATCATCTCACCACCGCTGTTCTTTGTGCAGGTGGAAGGTCTTGAGCACATCACCCTGTTCTGTGTCTTGTGACCTGGGTATAGCTAAGAGGACTGTGGCGTGTGTCCAGTTTGTCCACAGTAAGGAGAGTGTGATGGCGGAGGAAACGTGCCATGCAACTGTCAAACCAGCCACCACAGTGCCTTGCCTGGTGCAGGTCTGCACCTTCAGATGGGAGGTGAAGCCGTGGAGCCAGGTACATTTCAACAAATGATTAGATTAGGTAAAAACAGCAGAGCACAGAAAGACAAATGAGTATAGAAAATGATGAATGAAAATATAAGTATTTATAACACTGTTAAAATCCTTGAAAAAGTTGTGTCATACATATGCATATCCAGAACAGAACCTTAGACTGGGTGAGGGACTAGAGAAGCAAAAGTGTGTTTGTGTGTGTGAATAGGAAATTGGCTTATTTGGAGTGCTGGTGTTAGTTTTTACTTTGTGTTTTATTGTTTCTTTTACCTGCCTGGGGACTGCAAATGGAAATTAGCTAGTAGCTAAATCTGGTATAAAGTATATTTTCTCTTTTTTGAGACTAATGCATTTTGTGCATGGTCCCTGATATAAATACATTTAAATTTTAAAAAGTTAAAAAAATCCCAGACAAACATAAAATATCTCCTACTTTACAGAAAATTAAATTTCTGAGTGCATATGACCTGGAAGCTTCAAATTTCTTCATCAAATTTATGTGATATGAATACGGGCAAATGATTGGTTCTGATAGTTGTGATGTCACAAATCATTGCCTTACACTCAAATTTAAGATAAGTACAAAGAAGCTTTACTTCTTTAGCTGATTAATCTGAAAACAGCCTTATGATGTCAAACTCTACACAGTAAAGCTAAAAAAAAAAACATTTTTGAGCTGACAGACTTTAAATAATGTATTACTTTAACATATTGTTGTTCCAGTGTTTCTTGTGTAAAACATGTTACACTGATGTCTGTTTATGCGTATTGTCATAAATATCACAGTCTTTACTTTCTCTCCAGTGCTCAGTGTCCTGCGGATATGGGATCCAGTCCAGAGCTGTGTCCTGCATGGGCCCCTCGAAGCCTGAACCCCTCAGCCCTCTGTTTTGTATGCACTTGCCCAAGGCTATCACCATCCAGGGTTGCAACATGGGCAGCTGTGGACACGTGCCCACTACCTCAGATGTTACACCTACTGAACATACTGAGGGGGGGGCTAAACGCACAGAAGAGGAACCTCTCCTGTCTCCCACTCAGAGGCACGAGGGCCATATTCCTCCAGTTTCAACAGAGACAATCACATTACCACAGATCACAACAACAGCCATCCCCACACCTAAGCCCAGTTAGTAGGCACAAACACTTTGATTCTGCAAACTCATGAAGAGCTGAAGGCAGCTGCATTATTATTGTTACAGTATGTGTGTTCTTTACTAGGTGCTTGTGGGCAGCTACTCCTGGAAAAATCAGGCACAGTAGACTTGAGAGACGTAACTGGCCGCTGCACATTATCCATAGGTCGACCTCTGGATGAGGTCATTCACATCAAAGTGGAGTCCACCTCCTTGGACTGCAGAAAGAGTGAGCATTATCCAATATGTGAAGGGAGATATTTTCTATGCCATGAGTACTAAGGCAAAATTAATGCCTGCAACTTTGTGAATGTGTTCCCTACAGAGGAATATGTGGCATTTTTTGACCGTCTGGCATTTGTGAGGAGATGCGAGCAGGTAGCAGGTAGTGACCTGACCACCAGAACTAATGTCCTGCTTGTGCGTCAGCATCTGCTCACGCCTGGTAATGGGGTTGTGTTCACCTACAACTCTCAAAAAAACCTGAAGAAGAGTCACCATCAGGGTAAGATTTCTGATGGTGTACGTCCATGTATCATGTATCATATATAAGATGGTGATTATTGAGAGGGGAATTTGCTATTTGAGTGCAACTATTAACAGAATGGAGCCCATTGTTGGAGCATATTGCAACATGAAAACTTAGTTTGAATCTGTAATTTGGGGGGGGGGGGGGGGGGG
>JANJYP010032286.1:0-13520 GCA_024605115.1 Rastrelliger brachysoma
TTTCTGAATGAAACCCAACACCAACTTTTTATAAAAAAGCTCTGGATCAGGGACATGTAGCTTTTTTAAACAGTAACCATACTGATGTTTATACTGCCAGCCCCCACTATCGTAAAAAAAAACCCCACAGCATCCTCAAGGACCCATCCCACCGGGGACACAATCTGTTTGAACCGCTGCTCTCAGGCAGACATTACAGGACAATAAACAGTTTTCATGCAAAAGCCAGAATTGTCTGTCACGGCTGTCGTCAAGATGCAGGACCCAATTGCAGAAGGTGGCTCAGGGTGAAGTTTTAATAAGCAAGAAAGAACAAAAACACTAACACTAACACAAGCTGGAAGAAACACAGCACAACACAGACATAACTGAAAACAAAACCTATATACATATACACAGGGTGAATACAATAAGACACAGGTGAAACACATGAGGTAATCAACAAAAGAAGAAAAACACAGGAAGCAAATCAAACAGAAAAAAATGTAACATAAAATACAGACAGGGTGTGACATTGTCCTAAATGCTTTGAAAATGTGTTTTTGGGCACTTACAATAACAATTTTTTGTGCATCATTAAGGGAAATGGTGAAATAATGACCACAGCATGTGGAGTGTTGTATGTATGTTATGTGTTTCAGCTTCCTTTTAGTCTAGTTTTAGTTCACCTTTTATGAGCACTTTTTACGTATGACACCGATAAGGATCATTTTAAATTTCCTTTATTTCACATCTACAACAACAAAAAAGGCTTCTGTTTTATTCTACTGGAGCTAAGTATACAGCGAAGTAGGTTTGATGATGGTTAGAAAACACAAGTCTTGGTTGCAGAAGTGGTGTGAGTATATGAGGTTGCTCTGCAGTGTTTTGCTGGTTATGACTCATGAGGTAGAGCTGATCCACCAACTGGAAGATTCCAGTCTCCTCCAGTCCCTTCCCATCAAGGTGTCCTCAAGCAAGCATACTTAACCACAAATTGCTCCAACACTGTATGGCTGTGTGTGAATTTTAGTCTCATGATAAGTAGGTTGGCACCCTGTGTGGTAGCCCCTGTCATCAGTGTATGAATGTGTGTGAGTGGGTGAATGTGACATGTAGTGTAAGGGAAAAGACTTGCTGCAGACAATGCATACATATACGCATGTGTAATCTGCGGTCGTTTGGTGCTACGGTCATGCACGTTGTCACAAGTGAACATGACACGGCCACAAAATGCAATAAAGACACCAATGCTTTTGCCTGACTTCCGTATCTGATATTATTGTGATGTGCCTCTAGTAGAGACCTCCACAGTTGTGTGTTTTGACTGCATAATGCTGCAGCAAGTATGCACACTGTACACAGCATGTTGCAGCAGGGTGCATACGCTTACGCTTGGTCTAACAGCAAGTCTATTCCAGCCTTTAAAATGCTTTCAATAGTCAAAAAGACTATGCAGGTGCTATAGGTACAGTCCATTCACCATTACACTCAGATAGATGTGAACATGTGTCAGCCTGGTACGATGCCATTGTTACTATAGCAAGTAGTGCAGTGTTTTTAGCATTTCAGACTGCTCTGAAAGCTGAACTCTAGATACGGTGAGGGGTATGACATTTCCAACATATTCTAGGCCAATCACAATAGCTTTTCAGAAGTGGGGGCAGGAGCCAAGACGACTCATTTCAGTCTGAGTGAGACAGAGTGGTTGCATCTATGGCTTGTACAGCTGTAACTAGGGGCTTTTTGTTGACAAAAACACGTTAATGTTCCTAAATAGACCATAATAATGATAATATTCAATTGAGAAAATGGCATAATATGACCTCTATTATAGCTGAATACCTTCTAACATGTGCACACCACCTGTCTGTCTTTACAGTAACAGAGAAGCTGGAGATAATTTGGTACTCTCTAGAGACCACTTTAGATTGTGTTGAACATTTTATCAGTTGAAGTCAGTGGGGGCTTTGTAAATTTGACATGTGAGGCAAGTTGTGAAACCATGGAGTTAGGAAACTTTGCCCAGCTTTATAATCCATTAGGCAAGCTCTCACACTAAGTTAAAGACAGAACTATAATGTGAAGTCTGTAAAGTCAGAAGTTCATAATTAACTCTGCAGGAAAAATATGAATATGCATAAATGAAAACCAACAGAACACTTTTTGACAGGTGTTTTTATATTGATAAATTTATTTTCAGTTTCTGCAAACCATTTTCAGTCTTTGGTTACTGAAACTGTGCCTAATTTCATGTTGTTATTGAGATTCAATTTATAGATATATTTCCCATTTAATATTTACTGAGAGTGGAAATTACCAACTTAACAGCATGAATTATAAATATTGTGTTTAAAATATTCTTTTTTTCTATGTGTGGATAGAGACACTACTCAGCCAGCATGTCCATGCAGACCCCACATGGGTTAAATGTGCACTATCTGGGTAGTGAGAGGACACGGGCTGGAACATGACAGATCTGGTGGGTCACACATGGTTTCAGTAACATGGGCCCCACATATGAAGCCCCATAAGGGATGGAAGTTTCTTTACATTTTCAAACTTGTGGTCTTGATTCCCATCCCAGCCAGCATGTCCATGTGGGCCCCACATAGGTTAAATGTGGATGATGTGAGTACTGAGTGGGCATGGACATAAACAGGGCAAATTCTATGAGCCCAATATTGTTAAAGTAACATGGGCCCCACATGTGAAGCCCATGTGGGCTGGCTAAATGGGCCCCATTTAAGGTCCATTCTGATCCCACTTTGACCCCATATGGCATCTACACGGGTCTCAGCCAGTTGGGCCCCACATGGAACCCAGTCAGAACCCATTTGAATATATACAAACCCACTTGGGACCCATGTGGTTGCAGCCCAAATTGAACCCTTATGGGCCCACATATACATACTGGTTAGTTAGCTACCTGCACCATGTGTTCAGCATGGCAGAGGGCTTTGCTCAAATAGAATGAAGTAACTTATTAACGTGATAAAATGATAAATCTGATGTTAATAACCTTTCTGTCAACAAATCTCCCAAAACACCAATGTGCATGTGTTAGAGACTGTTTTCACTGGCAAATGAACATCCGCATTTTGTGCTCCAGTAAGTGTATCTGGCAGCAGGATGCCGTGTGTGGGAGTCAAAATAAACTACAGTGTGTGTGTTTATGGTAATGAAGGAACATGTCACTCAGTGCTGCAGTGTGACTCACTGATGTGTTTTTAATAGGTTTCGGACAACAGCAGAGGTCTATGACACATGAGGTTGTAAGTTGGAATCAGCAGGGTGTTTTGATATTAAGAAAATCTAGAATATCATCCAACACATCTTTAATAATTATTGCTATGACAGCTCCAGATAAACTTAACACCGGCTTTGGAAACTATCCCACAAAACTGCTGAGTCTGCTATCATGCATCTGGCTTAGATGCATGATAACCCTTAAGTGCTTTATAATTGTTCACATTCACAATCATTATGTTGTGCTCCAGTATAATATTTGATAGAATATGAAGATGAACATGTTTGAATGTTAATTTTTGAATTTTGTGATGAACACAGGTAAATTTTGGGCATTTCCATATACAGTAGTCCCTCGAATATCGCAGGAGCTATGTTCTAAAAACGTAATAGGCGAAATCGGCAAAGTAGTCAGCTTTATTTTTTTACAATTATTATAAATGTTTTAAGATTGTAAAACCACTCACTACACACTTTATACACTTTTCAGACAGGCATTAACGTTTCTCACATTTCTCTCTTGTTTAAACACTCTCAAAGCGTTGGGTGCGACCACAGTGTAGAACGCACTGTAAACAAAAAAAAAAAGCATGCAAAATTGCACAAAAAAAATTTGCGAAACTGCAAGGCCACAAAAGGTGAACCATGTTATAGCGAGGGACCACTGTATAAAAATGTGTATAAGCTATAATGAACAATCATATGGCAATCCTAGCTATGTGTAGATATGAACATGCAAGATATGAATGTTGCAAAAAGCAATATGGACAATATCAAATATCTGAATATTTGTAGCCTTGTTTATGTAGGAAAGTTTAAAATGAGATTCATTTATTAAAAAATATTTTACAACAAAGAGTTTACTAATTAAGTGCCGTTTACAATAAATATTAAAATATCTGTGAAGCACTGTATCAAAGCACATATTAAAATAAGATATATTTATATTTTAATGCAGTCATAAAACAAATGTTTACTGTTGTTTCACTTTCAAACAAGTGTGAAATCAACAATATCAATATATTTGGCCTTGATATTGAGACCATATTCCATATCGTGCAGCCCTAGTAAAGCATTAGTTTCACATGTGAAAGTCCAGTACCATAAAAGTATATGGTGGTTTTACACATGGTTTTACAGTAAAAAATGTAACCCCGAACAGTGTGTAAGGGTTAAACTATGCATCCATATGTCCAGTATACACTCTATGTATATGTATGTATATATGCTTCATGCAGTGACCAGAAAAATACCAATGCATATGAGGTCATGCAATTCAACAATCCAGTAATAATAACTGAGTATCATTACAATAATAACTGTACATAAGCGCTGGTGCAGGAACTCTACATACACAGCTGTACTTATATCTTGGTGCTTGTTCTAAAAACACTAAGCGGGTGGTGAAAAACACAAATTGTTTTTTTTTTTTTTTTTTAAAGTTGTTTTAATTTTGACCAGCTTTCCTTCTTCTTGCTTTAAAGAAAAAACAAAAAACGCTGACATTGTAAGACTGATGTCGCATGCTTCCAGTGAGTGTGTGAAGCAGAAATGACTCAACAACTGTCACATAAAGCAGCTGGTAGACTTTTAAAAAGTGAAGCAGGAAAATAGATCATGTTTTACTCTCAGCGTGACTACACTTAAGATATTACCCTTAGAGCTCTTTAAGACTCCACATTTCTATTTCTTACTACAGTACATATCCTCTCTTATCTTGTGTGCTTCTATGGAACATGTGATTCCTGGTTACAGCAGGATTCACTGGAACTTGGCTACAGACCGTGAGATGATGTTTTTTTACTTGTCTTTTTACTACGCTTGTTATGTTTATAATTAGTCATATTCTAATACTATTATCATGTTACTGTTATAGTTATGTTTATCAGTATCTCTGTCCTCTTAACCCGGCGGGTCAAGGCAGATAGTCGCCCACCTAGAGCTAAATCCTGCTCGAGGATTTTTCCCTTTAAAGGAGAGTTTGTCCTTGCTGCTGTCATATGGGAATGTTGGGTGTCAGTATAGTCTAGCTGTTCCATGTGAAAAGTACCCAGAGATAACTTCTATTCTCTATTATTCGTCACCATATAAATCCGCTTGAGACCCTCTATAGTGGACATTTTAGTGTTCATTCTAGTGTTCGTTTCCTTCCACGATATTAGATTCACACCTACCGTAGGCTCGCTGCTCTCCCTGGTGTCAAAATGACCCTGATACCATAGAGCACCATTCATTCCTGTTCTGTATGAAGAACAACAAATAGGAATTAAGAGACGTAAGTCATTGAAAGTGTTTGAATTTCTTTCTTTCTTTCTTATGGGTGAACACAGGTGGGGTCACCATGGAAACTGCAGACATACCCACTTGGGATCAAGCCAAAATTGAACCCTTATGGGGCCCAAATGGACACGCTGGCTGCGATGAGGCTGACTTCCTGTGTCCAGTAGGTGACGCAGTGCCTGTGAGTCAATATTGATGCATACTGTAGATGTGTTCAGGACAGGACTCATCATCATGCATGAGACAGTGCAAATTGGACATTGTATGTTCTTCCTTCACATTTCATAAACTATGATATTAGGAGGTGACCCGTGGTCTATGAGTTCTTGTAAAGCTGCAGGTTTCATCCATAGCATTCTATGGACCCCTCTGGGATCTATTAGATCACCATATGGTCCTTAACTTGGAACTGCAAAGCCTTTGAAAGGTCCTTAAATTAGATGTTAACTGAAGAGTGGGAACTCTGAACAAACAAACTGGTGAAACAAATCCAGAATGATTGCTATTAAGTTTCTTAATTAAATGATATTCTTTCAGTACACTACACAAAGCCATAATCTTGTTAATTTTGTATCTTTCAAATTTTGCTACCTTTTCACATTAAAATGATCATGTAAAATTAAAAATAGAATAAAATTTAGTCTAAATTATTGGATGTTTTTTTTGTCTTAAATTGGTAGAAAAGTAGCCTGGTTATTATCCTCTTCCACATTGTTTTACATTGTGAGAAGCATCTGAACACTCTCCACTGTGAAACGTTTACATCATGGTGGGGGGGATATTTTCAGCTTTGACCAATTGCTACTGCTTGGTCATTATGTATGTTATGTTAAGCCTGTAGAAAGTAAGCTTACTACATCTTTCACCTCGATAAAATGTCTTACTCATTTATCTTGTTCAAGCTTTAATGCTTCGATTTGGGGAATCAATAACAACACATGATTATCACTTTGGTAAAGTCCATTTCTCTGTCCAAACTTCCTGAGTGCCGGTCAAAACAGAGTGCTTGAGTTCAACGTCATAGTGTTGAGCCCTCCCTCTGTTCATGAGGCCGCACAGTGTTGAGCTGCAGAAAACCACAATCTATTGAACGTTCCCTGACTGTGTGGTAGCTTAAGAATAATTAAGTAGAACACTAGTGGGTGCTAGCCTGGCTAGTAGGAAAACACACACACACACACACACACACACACACACACACACACACACACACACACACACACACACACACACACAAAAACAGAATTGGAAGACATTCCCCTTGATTCCCAGGAGGATAAATAAACCATGGTTGAATGGCAACATCTCTTCATAGGTCTAAGCTTCCAATTTCTCTGCATCATTGTCTCCAATATTTTAAACAGAGATCTATATGTACTGTATACATTGTGCCCATCTGCTTGTCAAGTAGCCGATCTGATCACCACTGACTGCGCCAAAACACCCGACCAACCAGAGAAGAATATTCCAGGACCGAGGCCGAGCGAAGTATTAGGTCATCCTTGGAGGTTTGAATCAATATGACTCTCTCTTCACAGCTCACCTGCTTTATTCCTCTTCTAAGTACACACAGGAGTCTCTTGTCAACATATAATCATTTGCAGGTGCACATCCCCCAATCAATCCAAGTCAAGTGTGTTTTTTTTAAAGATATCCCATTTAAACTACAGCGTAGAATAGAACTGCGGCCAAATCAAATCAGCAGCTGATGTCTGGCTGGATTTCCACATTCTTTGATGGAAGACATCTGTTGCATCTGCCGCAGACAAATCACATCCACTCCTGCTTTTTTTTTTAAAATAACTTAGTGCTGCTTTAGATACATTTAACACAATTAAACAGATACAATAGATTTCTAAAGGAGTTGTTATGGCGTCTGCACAGCCATCCAACTGCCTGGAAAACACTGAGATTTAACCCCACCAGCATATTTTCTCTCATATTTAAAAAATGTATCATTTGGCACATCAGTTTGTTTGTTGTTCACAGTCACCATACACATTTCTTTTAGCTGTACTTTTTCCTAATGGGACACACAGTATACAAAAGCTGAAAATGAAATTCATATTTTTGTGCAGCTGATACACATTTTTGTATATTATAATTTAGAACATGTGAAAAAAACACCATTCAAACATGTTATTATAATCTTTATATGCTATAAGATGTTCACCTGGAGTATAAAATAATGATTATGAATGTCTTTTTTCCATGAATGAACAGAATACATTAATGACTGATGGGAATTTATGAATGCCAATTGGTGTAGATACTAATTATGAGTCAAAATATGAAGGGTGTGTGAGGGTCAAAGCAAAAATGTTGCCAGACTTATACAATAACTCACTCCCTAAGAAAGAATTCACCATTAAGCTACACATGTGCTATGTTACTGATCCAAATGTAACATCTTTTGTTTAACTCGGTATTGAAACACCTGTAGCTTTTTGATATTCATTAAAACCAATGAGATCTCAACCTGTTGTATTTCTCATAAATGTGACCATTGTAGTTCTATGGGTCATGCTAATTTTGCTATTCAACAGCTCCAATGACAGACATTCACATAAACAATAGCTTGTGCATAACAAAGTATGCTGCTGAGCCCCTTACATCTTTTCCAAATAAACATGATTTTTACATGAATCATTTCAAACACTCGTCTCTGTGTCTGAACAAAATAAACACAGAAACCATGGCTATTATGTTAACTACACAGAGATCCATGTGCAGAGCGACTGGCACATCAGGTTGTTTATGTGTGAGGCTGCGGCTAGTTTTCCATTTAGTGAGGGTTCATGATGGATGAGTAGACAAGATGAAATGGTTTGTGTCAGTACCGTACATGAGTTCAATATTAAGATTAAAGCAGCATGCAGAACGGAACAGTCATGAAGTTGCCTCATAACCAGGTGTTGAACAATGCAAGAATGAAGTACAGAACGGTTCCTGTGTCTACTATACTATGCTAAACACCTACTAAGTATGTGTTATGCTGTAGTATATGATGTGGAGAACACACCTTGTTAATTTCATGTAAAGCAGATGAAGGCTGTCCCACCCCAGCCAGCATGTCCATATGGGCCCCACATGGGTTAAATGTGAGCTACATGGGTACTGAGTGGATAGGGGTGTGAACTTGGCAAATTTTGCATGTCCCACGTTGTTTCAGTAACATGGGCCCCATACATGAAGCCCATGTGGGCCAGCTGTATGGGTCCCATTTAAACTCCATTCTGATCCCACTTAGGCCCCATATGGACAAACACATACGGCCTAAATGGGACTCGTATAATTCAACCACTTGATGCACATATGGGCAAACACAGGTGGGGTCACTATGGAAACTACAGACAAACCTACTTGGGACCAGCCAAAACTGAACCCTTATGGGGCCCAAATGGACACACTGGCTGCGATAAGGCTGACTTTTTGTGTCCAGTAGGTGACGCAGTGCCTGTGAGTCAATATTGATGCATACTGTAGATGTGTTCAGGACAAGACTCATCATCATGCATGAGACATGTAGTGCAGATTGCACATTTGTATGTTTGAGCTCGTGTTTAGTAAGGAAGCCGAGGAATTGACCGCATTGCCACACCCACCAGTCATAACACAGGTGAAAGATTTTAATAGCTTTTCATCTCTGAGTTCTTGAGACGATAGTGTGTGATTGTGAAGATGGTCAGGTCAAATCTGTAGGAGGAGTTACTTAAAGTACAAGTCGTGGAAATGGGGAGAAAAAATTATGGGCCTATCATTTACAGTAAGTTATGTTATTTTATTGTTCCTGCCACAGATTTGGTTGTGCAATGCTCTGTTTTAGATGAGAGCAAGAAGAGCAGGTATTGTTTTGTTAAGAATTGCATTTTGGACTTTTGTGTGCATTTAATTAATTCAGTTAATGGTTGATGTCTGGTGAAAGGGTTGTTAGTATGAGAAGGCTATGTTGACCTTTCAAATGAATGGAAAATCGCAGCGTATGCATTTAATATGACATCATTATATAATCTGTTTACCGCTGTGAGTGCTCAGGCTCTTATAAACACTAGTTTTCATTGACTTCTGCTGGATGATAGAGATTTACATACTCTAATCCCTCAAATAGCATGTTGCATATTGCAACCACATTTTTTTCATTGGGTTGAGAACTGATTGTTTGATTTAATCTTTTCATTCAGTCCATTACGTAGAGGTAAAACAGTCTCCGGGACAACAATGTTGACATGCTGGAAATGAGTTTGTTGCGATAACACAGCTGAAATCACTTACATCTACCAACACCTCCAGATTTCCCAAATCAGGCAGCAGCTTTTACATTTACATTCCTATTCACTTCACATGTAAGCACAGTGACCACACAGGAGACTGGGCTGGTAGGAATGAGGAGATAATATATATAAGTATATGATAATTTTTCATAAAAGAGCATTTTATCTTAAAAAAAAAAAAAAGAAGTAACTAAAGCTCAATGAGGACACAGAAGTTAATGAGCCAAAAACCTCTATCTCTGTCTATATTTCTATTCTCTATGATGCAGATGATACTGATGATTAAGTGTTGTCAGAAGTCTTTTGGTGCTTAGAAACTTTTGATTTTGAAGTCAGCATTTAGATAGATTCCCCCATAGAGTCTAGAGATTGGTGGATGATGACTTGTGCTCAGATTGATAAAGCTGATGAGGTTGATGAAGTAATGCACTGATGATTCCGAGATGATGGTGGGACACAGCACTGAGAATTCACTAAAGAAGAAAACATTTTAAAAAGATTGCAATAATTTAGCTAACAATGAAGGTGTGTCACTGTGATGTGAACGACTGACGTCTCCATTGGTACCCAGGGGGATGACAGCATGGAAATTATGGATGAGTTGTATGGTGTTTGAGGGTGGGACAAATGAAACTAGGGTCAATTAAATAGAATTCAGTTTATACTATGTCATCTACAAAGCAGACATACCAAACTGACCTAACAAACAGAGGAGTAACATACAAACACTAACCTACAAACTAACCTACAAATACCTAAAAAGAAGACAGTTCTTCAGGAGGTTAACTTTATTTGAATATGCACCAAAACAAACACAAAACCTAATATATTCTAAGCAACTAATATCTGAACTAAGAATCACATTTCTGAGAGCTAAACATACCTAAACAAATTAAGAAAATTGTGCACCTTGTTCCAGACTGTAAAGACACACAAAAAAAGTCTCTTTGATCCACACTTCACCTCCAACAATTTTTATTTGAATTTCCAATTTTGGTGCAATTTTTGCCATTTTCATGCCTTGTAATTAATTTCTCATACAGATTTATCAACCGATTGACAGGAAGTAGTGAGAGATTGTCAGTCATTATGTCAGGAAACATACTATAGCGCGTATCCATGCGCAAGCAAGAACTCTGGTTCCATTGATGAGTAGAGAACTGCTTATTGACATCTAGGAGTACTGACACAACAAGGGAAAGTGATGGAGTGTCACTTTCAAGCGACATACGAGCGACAAGCTCGTCTTAGCCCTATTCTATTCTACTCGACTCTACTCGGTTTATGTAGCATTTCCACCAGCACGGCACCCCGTACCAGGTACTATTTTTAGTACCTGCTCTGCTCTGGTTCCAAGCGAGCCGAGCTGATACTAATTGGTGACATTGAACGATTGCCGGTCACTGATTGATCAGACCTGTTATCACTGAGGAGTCATGAGCATGATCATCATGACACTAGAATCAAACCAGCCTTTTTAAATAACAAAAACTGCAAGGAGGAATATGTCTGCTACCTGCACGTAATTTTTCACCGTGGTCCATGGACGAGGTCCACACCCACCAGGAAGCACAGCTGTGTTGTGATGACCCTGCTTACTGTGAGTAGGTACTAAGGCCGGTGGAAACACAAACCGTGTAGAATCGAGTCGAGTAGGGCTGGATTATGTAATGGAAAAGCGCCATTAGTGTGCTCTGCAAATGGCATAAGAAACACAAACAATTATATGCACACACATTAGTCAGACACCTTTGACCCAGTCGTTTTCAGCTCCAGTAGCTAATGTCTAAAGCTAACGTTAAAAGGATTAACCACAGCCTTGGGAGTTGGCATGAGCTTTCTAAAATAGAAAGTAACATTATATTAAAGGGAAATTCCTGTTTTTTGCAACCTGGACCTTATTTCTAGGGTTAAATATGGTTATATACTCACCCCAGAAACTTTGGTGTAATGTGGAGTCCATCCACTCGAAATCGGCGTACAACAAGAGTGCCAAGGGCCATGACTTGCAGCCTCTAAATAAAACATTATCTACCATGAAACTCGTTCATTTCACCAAAACTTTATCATAAATCACAGTGCTATTCCCGTTAGCTAAAAGGTCTGTTGTTATTGCCATCTGGGGTTTTTCCACTGGAATACAACCTAACTACTCACTGATGAGGCAGTGCTGTGCAGCACAGAGCAAAGGGAGAGTACAGAGTGAGTGGTACTGTACCTGCGCATAGCAGTGACGGCCTGCAAGTACTTGTACAAGTACTTGGTTGTATTACAATGTAAAAAAAAAAACAGATGACAATAACATGCCGTTACACAAGACAAAATAACGTTATAACATTTTATCTCATCTTGTTTTGGTCAACGCAAGTCAAGAGACATTTTAGCAAGGTTTTTATTGTGTAAATCACCGTTAGTCTCATTTTCGTTGTGTCTAGTTTTTGTCACATGATAAAGGTTCATTGATGATGATATTTAGTCATAACTTTTATTGAGGAACAGTAGTGGTGGGTGTGGTGTTGGTGCAGCAAATTTCAAGATTTCACCATAAAACAGGAAGTCCTTGCAGCTCCAACATACATTGTCCAATCTGTCCCTGATGTCTCACACAGGATGACTGTCCTGCCCTGAACACATCTATATATCGACAGACTGTGAGTGGGGGCCCGTTCATCACTGCTTGCAGCTTTAATGTTATAATTGCAGTTTTGTAAGTGAAAAAATGGGAGTACATTGTTATTGTCTAATCAACACCTCGTTCTCCATACACCTGTTACCTTTGAATGTTACCTCACGCTTGTGCGGTGGCATTTTCAGAAAGCATGAGAGACTTAAAAGTCAAATCATTAAAAGTACAAACACATTCATGAGCAGCTCTACAGCTTTTTCATTTTTCAACTGCATAATACTTCCTAAATGTTCAAGTGCTTCAATTTAAATAAATAAATGTGCTGTCACTTGTAGATTGGGAAAAAAACATCAAATTTATTCACTTCATTATGCTCCTCCAACTTATTCAGTCTGATTTGTGAATGCATTTCTAGAAAAAACTATTTAATGGATTAAAGAAGCCCATCAAAGTCCTTGAGGCAGTGTGATAGCGATTAGACGGTGGTGGAAGAAGTACTGAGAGTTCTTTACTTAAGTTGTACCAATACAGTCATGTAGAAATACGTACAGTCCCCTCCAGAAGGATTGGAACAGTGAGACCAAATCCTTTATTTGTGCTGTAGACTGGAAACATTTGGCTTTGACACCAAAAAAGGAATATGAGACAAGAGATTTCATCTTTTATTTCCACGTATTTACATCTGGAGCTGATACACAACTTAGCACTTAGCACACAAGATAGCATTATTTGTAACATTTGGCCTCACTGTTCCAATCCTTTTAGAGGGGACTGTATAATAAGTAAAAGTTCTCCATCTAACAATTTATGAATACAATAATTAATAATGTGTCAACTCATACATAAGTATGATAAACACTAACCCATGTACCTGATATTCTTCTCAAAATCAAACAACAGCTAGATGCATGTTTGTATGACTAGGACAAAATCAGAATACATGCCCTGCAGTTGATGAGCTATTTTCAGATCAAATAAGCATCTGAGCAGCACATGCAGAGGCAGCAGGTGCAGTTGGCAACTTTTGAAAAGACAGAGCAGCACTGGCAGACGGTGGTGGAATCTCACATACCTGAGTACTGTGATAAAGTGCAATTCTAATGTACCTGTGTATT
>JANJYP010032291.1:0-15257 GCA_024605115.1 Rastrelliger brachysoma
GTTGTGAAATATATATATATATATAATTTTAAAAGTACTTTATGTCTTCTAGACATATTGGCACATCATTTTCTATCATTTATCTAACATTTCCATTGTTACATGTTATATTATGCTTCTAGCTAGTCAATTAAACAGAGACAGAAGATAAAATGTGATGTGGCTGTGGTAATTTAAATTGTGGTAAAATAAATGAATAAAGCAGATGTTACTGTAACAGACAGTGTTGGATGTAATTGGTTGCCTGCAGTTCATGATAGCAACAGTTAATTAAATATGAGACCAAATTTACCAAAAAAAAGCCAAAAAACTTTTGGCTTTAATTAGGATCTTAACTTCAAAGTTATTTATTAATTCATTGTTCCAGAAGGAAATACTCTGAAGAGATTTCTGTATTGGGTTTCGCTTGATGTACCATCTGTCATTCAGTAAATCTCTGAAAACATTTGCAGTATTTGTTCTGGAATTTTGTGTTATAGCATAGTCCATGTCTGGGAGAATACTGTGGAAATGCTGAGTGTGAACCGCATTTTCTTGTGGTCAACTAAGGCCTTCTTTCTATAATGTGGGGTATAGCTGAATTTCACAGTAATAGATGTGATCTGTGTCTGATTCTGTCTGACATCACTGATATTTCCTTCCAAAATTCACATAGGAACCAGCATAAAGTAAATATATTCAACAAGTCTTCCAACAAAATAATAAAATGGGCTAAATATTTTTACCTTCCAAAATTACACATATAACCGTTTTCTGATCTGGTGCCCATATTGGCAGATTATTATATATTGACTGACTGTGTGCCAAAAATGATACAACAAAGGACTACTGTTGTCTGATCTACCGCCACTATAGTTGATGGTAAGATATAAACATATTTTTTAAAAAATGTTAAGAAAAGGTCATGGTTTGGTTTGCGTACAAAGCTTGACTCTGCACTTTTTCTATTTTAACTTTTATTGTTGAGGTTGAGTCTCAAAGTTCTCATCAACTTGTTTCCAGCAGCAGCAGGCAGTGGATATCAGCTCACTGCAAAAATACAAATGTTAATATATATGCTTTTGCTCTGAATAGCTAAAATACATGTATACATGAGTTATTCTGCTGATTAAGATTATTGCACATCAAACAAAAACACAAATGTAGGAATAACACATATAGTTTTGAGGTGTCACTGTCCAAGACTGAGACCAAAAGCCCAGATGGTACCTTTTGGATTGTTTTCACTATATAATACTGATGGAATACACACAGATGTTTCACCAGCATTTGCCCTGTGTGGCCTTTCTACAACCAAAACCCGAGAGATTATGGCCAATTCCGTCACTTTCCAGCCTCTCGAAATCCATAAAAAAGGAAATTATGTTCGTCCACACTGCAATTTGGACAAATAATCCTCAGAAGAGGCAGCAGCAACAAAACAGGTATACCCTGTAAAACCCTATTTGAAGTGGTTGACAAAAGACTGCTTAGGAAGTACACAATCAAAAATATAGTAAAACACTGTAATAGTATAGTCTAGATATCACTATCTATTCTGTAATTGCCCTGAAATTGTCTCTCACACAGCAGGGAGCCCTGAAATTGTCTCTCAGACTGAAAACTGTAGAGGACTTGGTGATTCAACATTGCAGTGCTGAAACCTCTGCCAGTGCCATCTTACAGGCCTGCCTGCTGGAAATTAGTTGAGCAGATGAAAAAAAAGATTGTAGAGGTTTTTAAGCCAAAGGGAACTTTGACTCCCCAAGGACAGGGAATGAGAGACAGGTGACAGTAGGGTTGAGTGAAAAATAGGACACAGATTGGTAGCTGTGAAGCAGTGTGGTTAAAGACATTTCATGTGATTTAGCAGCCTAGTATATAACCACAGCAGTGTTTTTTTTTTTTTTTCTTGCGCACAGTGCCTTTGGGGCCCCACTTGAGATTGCAGCTTCCCACAGTCATCCCCAAACTGCCCTATATTTTACAAGGCCGTTTTTTTGGAGATGTATGTAACAATGTCCATATTTAGCTTTAAACCATTGTTCTATTCCCAATTCCTATTTCCACTCTATTATTACACAACATAGGTGTAATTAAATTGTAATACAATGGCAGACATATTTTTTTATTCAAAGTACAGTGCAATATTACAATGCTATAGTGTGAAAAACTGTATACTGGTTGCCTGATTTCTTGTTTTACAGAAATGTTGAACTATTAAAGTAAAAAAAGTATTAGTAATAGTGTCATCTATATATAAAATAAATCAAGGTGGAACTTTACATTCAAACGTGTGTGTACAGTATATTAAGCAGGCAATAGATTGTTTCCTACAGTATTCTCGGATGGACATTCTCTGAATTCTGTACATGTCTCACTTCACAAGCTACATACTGTAGTCAGCAAGTGTTCTGGCACAAAAGATTGTGATTAAGCTCCTTGTGAAAACTCCTCATCAACCTGCTCAGAAAATTAATTGTTTTTCATGGCTAATTCAAAAGTACATTAGCATAAATTGACAGCTGCGGTGTGCCATATGCATGCGTAAAATTGGAGTTCATCCTCCGGTCGGGCACGATCATGGAGATAGAGCCATGGTTAACTCACAGAGGTCAACTGAAGGAACAGACTCCTGTCAGGGCGAATGCCAGCGGTGAATTGCAACCTCAGCAGAACGGCAGACACAGGCTTTTTTGTGTCTGTTAGCAGAATTAAACAATCCCTTGAGACATAACATCAACACACACAAGGTCCCCTCTGAATATTCAATTAGCCATACAAGTAGTAAAGCTAACCAGGTTTCTCTTAAATCAGGCACACACTGATAACCATGAAAACAGTACTTGTACAGAGGTGTCTGTACAAATACAAATTGGTGTCTGCTAAATTGTGACCATCATGAGTGGCAGATACCATTGGTAGTTTTTAGTGAACACAGTTGGGGTTACGTAATTACCATCAGGATGAGATTTTATCCTCAGAACTTATTGAGGGTTAAGGGTTTGAGGTTGTCTGCACTGGGTAAATGCATCAGCCAAACCTTCATTGTTAAACTTGCGCATTCTCTTGAAAAACTAACAAAAATTGTAAGTGGGGAGAAATGTTAAGTGTTCAATAGACAACCATCAATGCAATTCTTAGGGAATATTGACTCCTTTGTTTCGTGTTTAATCTCAGTTGTTACTGAGAGGAAAAGAGGGCACTTTTCATCCAAGCAACAAATGAGCAGTCTGGTTAATTTGGATGTTGTGTCCTGTATCATCCCCACTAATCCAGTGCATAGTGAGGGTCACAATAAAAGGTCAGTTTTGCATAAGCCTGGGCTGAAAAATACCAGCCATGTGTTAAGGAGCAAGTAAAATTTCTACCCCTGGGTGAAAAGAGAGAGAGAGAGAGAGAGAGAGAGAGAGAGAGAGAGAGAGAGAGAGAGAGAGAGAGAGAGAGAGAGANTGGGACAATGCAATCAAGCAGAGAGCCCAGCACATCCAGCAAAGAGCACTTTTGTGCTGGGAGGATTGTGTCTCAATTAAACTCTGCCTTTGAATGACTTGAGACAAATGACATCTGCAAAGAGACAAGCATTCACTTCCCATGGCTATGACTAATAGCTCATGACCAGATATTGCCTTATCACCGTCTCATAAATATTGAAATATTTAATAACCTAAGAATGCCATCACATGTTTAGTTCTGTTCAGTACATCTCTATTACCCTTCATCCCTTATGATTTCTATTCTAATATGACTGACAACAGCAATCAAGTAAGACTATTCTTAATCGCAATTAGGCTTTTTCCGCAATTTCTTTTTATGCAAATTAATGAAATGTCTCCATTTAGCTTAGGGTTGAGAAGAATGTAATTACATTGATGTCATCACCACTAGAACTGTATTTAAATTGCGAGAACGGTTAAGGTCGCCCTCATCTAAAATGGTGTCAAGTTACAGACATGTTAAAAACAAATAGGATAAAACACAGATGAGAATAAAGAGAATTCAGTTATAATAGTTATAAATTGTAGCAGTGAGGCTTGTAATCTCAGGTTTTAAATTGTTTAGTGGTATATTTATTTTTTTAGCATGTATTGAAGCTCATTCTTACAATTTGCATCTGTGAAATAAAAGGCAGACTTTCCAAATGCAGACTGTGTTTGAGGGACCTTAAGCATAACCTACTCATCTGAATAAGTTAGATACAGTTCCAGTGCAGCATCACTGCAATGTAAGGTAGTAGCTTTCCAAAAAAGGCGTTATAGATAAACATACACCAGTGTTTACTATGCCTCTCTGCCACAGAAGGCCAATCCAACTTATCATACAGGATACCTTGGTGAATGACTATAAAAATAATAGACTATGCCAAGGTGCTTAAGAGTGGAAGGAGCAGCATTTCTATTAATTACATCTCTATCATCCAAGGAAAACTGCTTCAATAGTCCTCATTTTACTAATCATGGGGAAGCTGGTTTTTTTTTTGTTTGTTTTTTTTTAAAATGCAGGTTGCTGACAAGATTACACATTTCTCATCAACCCAGATGCCAAGATATTTATATTCACAAAATCTCTGAATGTATGATCTGGTAGATATATGCATGCTATTATAATCAGTATCTCTGGCTCTAAGAAGCAACATAGATTTTGTTTTATTTGCATTAAGTGCAAGTTATGCTAATGAGAACAATAATCTGTTATCATTTTCATCCAGCATCAGAAAAGTGTTAATTGAAAGCTAGGCAAACATCTTTCTGTTGAGAAACCAAACAGTCACATTTAATTTGTGCAGGTGGGAAAATAGTGGTTTTGTTTTTGTTTGAGTCTTGTGCTTTCCAAAATTTTGCAGGATTTTAATAGAGGTTCGTAATTAAGTCTAAATTGTAATAAGATTTGGCATTTCTCACAGATGATGTGAATTTATTGAAGTTGTCTTAATGATAACCAAACAGATGAATCCCAGAGTGTCTGGCAAGTGACACTGGATGCATTTAACTAAGGTTGCTGGCAGAAACAGATTCCTGTGAAATATTGTTTTGCTGAATGATGGACTCAAGTGGGAGCATATACAAATGAAAATGCAGTGGACCAAGGATTGACCCTTGAAGGACTCCACATGGAATTTCAACTTCAGCAGATTTAAAGTTACCAATAGAAACAGAGAAAGATCTTCTGGCAAGATAGGTAGAAAGCCAATTAAGAGTTTTGCCTCTAGGGCCTAAACAGTATTCCAGGCATTTAAGAAGAATTACATGGTCAAGAAATACAAGAACATAAACTTAATGGTTGTCTGAACTAATTTTAAGATCTTTAACAACAATAACAGTTTACCAAGTCAACAATAACCAGGGTGGTTTCTGTATTATTTTTAAAAATGAGGAAAACGGAAATTACTATATGACAGATAAATCCGTAATTGTTGGTATACAACCTTTTCATATTTTTGACTGGGAATGGCAGGACTGAGGTGGACTTGTTGTTATCAGAAACATGTGAATCAAGATTACTTTTCCCCATAAATGGTGTCATAAGACCTGTGAGGAAGATTAACAATCATAGGGTTCATCCACTAAACAGCTGGAAACATTCTGATCAATTTATTAGGCATTGGATTAAAAGCATATATTGTTTATGGGAACTGAGTTACAACTATGAACACTAATTCCCAGCTCTAAGACACCATCAATAAATTTGTCAATCCCATTGGAAAAGATTAAATCATTAAGGGAAGACCCACAGTAATCCTCCAAATTTGGTATAGTGGGTTCTTTAATCAATTGGGATCAACTGAGATTACTCTTTGAGATCATCAAATGTGTTATTCTGCCGGTTCAGATTAAATTCAGTCACAGCATTCAACATCAGAATACTGAGAGAGAAGGCCTGACATTTTGATAATGGAACTCCTGCCATCAGAAGTCTATAGACCCCTACCACAATTATTGAATTAGGCACCAATTAGGCTGCAACTGAACCTTCAGTGCAATTAATTCAAAACATTTTGGTATGGTGAAAGCATTAGAAAAACACTCCACCTCCCTTACCAATTCAATTCATTGTATATAAACTAGAGCTACATTTCAGTCACTGAGTCAGTATCAGTCTGCAGAAGTATTATATTTACATGGTGTAACTTCTGAAGTAAACTTATAATATTTAAATGCATTATCCCTGGGCCATTTTTGTTCTTAAAGGTAAGTGGGTTAAATAAAGTGTTCGGAGTGGGATTAGAAGTAGCAATAGAAGGCTGGAGGGGGATTTTAATTAAATTAGAGGCAGTAACAGTATAATTTGAATAATGAATTGACTTCATAACAGTAAAAAGGCAATGACTGAAGGAGTAATATATTGTTAATATATTGAGTATTATTAAAGGGTTAAAATCAGTAACAGCCCAATCTCAGCCTGGAGGGTGAAAGCTTGAATAGGCAGCAAAATCTGACAAACTGGGATGCTTGGACTTTGCCGATATCAATCTGATGAAGGCTGAGACAGAATTATGTAGCACAGAGGTGACCAGCTCCCACTTGAGAGGTTCTAACATTTGTAATGTGTTTGATGAGAGTAACTTATATATGATGTAATTGAAACAAGGAGGAATGAAGTATTACTTGATCTCTGACAAGAGTTTGGCCACATTAGTACAATTTGAACACACCAGGTGGCATCTACTTGACATCCCACAATCAAGCAGTATTCTAGGTCTAATAAAGGCATAAGGCATCCAAGTAAATGGAGGTTGCTAGAGCAATCGGCACAGGCTGACAAGCAGAAATGCATCTTTGAGTTCATGTCCTTTCTGGATGCTTCCCATTTATCTTGACTGTCAAGTAAAGAGGACATGATAATGAAAGGTGAACACTCCAGTGAATGGCTATCTCTGGCAGCGTACCATACAATGCAGAATAATGAAAACTGTGCTCATTGGCCAGAGGTTAGCTGGGTGTTGGGTTTGTTTGTGTGTGTGTGTGTGTGTGCAGGATATGTGGACCGTGAACACATTCCTGCTTGTGGTGATGGAATTTAGGTAAAAAGCAACAGAAAACATCAATCAACACACCAGTTCCTACAGAGGTTCAATTTAAAACACATAGTAACAGGTAAAGTTAAATTAATAATATTGCCAAATAATTTAGTAATAATTTAGGTCAACATTGTTGACACAATTTGTTTTTTGTTTATATGTGGTTGCTCATATTTGACACAAAATGTAATTTTTGGCACAATAAAAACTCATCTCTTTTGTTTGAAAGTTTGTGTCAATTTAATTTAATATTGCTGTTATTATTCAGATTATGGCATTTAGGCCAAATTTTAGATACTTATTAGGTATACATGTGCTTCCCTCTGCTGGACAAACACACAACTGCATTCCTCAAATTGTGAATGTGATTTAAAGGGAAAATCCAAATAAAATCAAACTAGGCCAACTACCAAAATTCCCATGGTGCAGACATGTCCAAACTATTTAATAAAGGACCACAACATTGCAGGTTTTTGTTTCTATAAAGACCACACATGATTAAACTGTCTGAGAATATACATCAATTGATTAAATGAGTTGAGCTTGGTGTGCTCCTGCTTGGTTAAAATGGTAACCTGCAGCCACATGGCCCTTATGGAATAGTCTGGATACAGTCACGGACCTACAACAGCCAGTAGCTGCATCACGTTATTTCCTGGTGCTTTTACTTCATAAAATGCCCGCTGCAGCGCACATGTAGAAATCTTAAATAATGATAATGTAAAAGTTATTACTGACTGTGATCATGAAGTACTGACATTTCACAAATCTGCGCGAGATGTTTTACATTTAAACATGCATTAGAAGTTATAACAACTGTAACTAATTGAAAGCCTCACTGCATAAACTGATACGGAATTGATTATAACACACAAAATGTAATGACAATTTCCCTACATAAAGATTGATCACACTAAGAAAAACTGACACTGACCCCTTCATTCCCATGTTTTTCTTCAAAACTGTAAAATTGACCCCAACTGCAAAAATAGGCTGGAAGGTAGCACTTGATATTTGTCATTTCTTCCAAGCACAGCTCTAGAAAATTGTGAAACCTATAAACCCATCAGTTTTTATAAAAATCTAAAAAAATATATACTTTAATAGGGTAATGCAGAGAATGTTGAAATTGCAGATATGAAACTATTAAAAAGAAAGATCACAGTGATTTTACATCTTCATGAGAAGCACACCGTTTAACCTTTTCCAACTACTGTTTTTGGCTATAAAAAAAAAAAAGACAAAAGGTTGTATATTAAATACTTTAAATGATATATGGTACACTCCAAGCCCCCTTTGAATGTGTGAACAACTTTGTGATCAATGGGTTCTGCATCAGGTGAAAAAGGAACAAATATCAATGATATGATTACATTTTTTATTGTAACAGTGACAGTGACAATAAAACATAATTTCCTGAGACAACAAAATATTGGAATTCCGAAGTGTGAAGTGTTTTAATTCTGTAAAAAAAACAAGGTAACCTAGAATTGTCGATGTGACATCACAGAAGACAGAGAGTGATATAAGGATGAACAATTCCCTATGTCCTCAACAGGCCGGGACAAGTGCAATACCAAACAAATACAAAGCATTGCAACCTCTCCCAACCTGCACAGAAAGGGATCACTTCTGATAGATTATTTTCAGTTCTATGATCAGTTTTGCATGGATTTGCACAGCAGTACAGTAAAAAGCTGAAAGCAAACCAGCAAAACTAACCAGAGACCCATGTGTACAAGTTACCTCTGCTTGCTGTTCTCCAAGAAGGGAAACGCATTTAGAAGTACTTTAAGTGCTCACACTGCAGTAGAATTTTATATAACTACCTGCACTATAAGCACTTTAATACTACTGAAACCTGTATTTACCTCATTAACAGAGCTGTAACTGGAAGCTCATTGACCACAATGGAGGACAAAATGTAGTAACAAGCACTTTGATGAAAACACAGACCACCATCAGCTTTGCATAGATTTGCACAACTTATTTCTTCTTGCAGCGCAACTATGCAAAACTAACAGAGACCTGCCACAAAGTGTGCATGCGCACACGCACGCACACACATATGTAGAAGTACATATATATATGCATGTATAAATGCAGAGCAGATGAGAGTCCCAGCCCCTTATGCCAGAAGGAGCACTTAGGGCAGTAGGTGCTAGTCTACTTCACTATCTGCACTAGATGCACCTTAGCATAAGCACTAGTGAAAGGCACGAAAGTGTACAGTTATGTCAAATACCCAATTAAAAAATATTTACCAATTTGCATAAACTGAAACTTCAAAGATTATTTAGTCCATATTGAACTGTGGTTGCTTGCTAAATTAAGAGAAATAAGTAATACTTCACATTCAGTGGTCACACTGACTTAATGTATTGTTAACAGGACAATGACAGGCTGCATAATGCCTCCGAAACATCAGCCATGTTTGATAGGAGATTCACTCTTGCATCATTAGGAAACAGTGGTGTGTCAAACCTCAAAGCAGGATGAAGATGAAGACCTGCCAGATGTTTTTTTTTTCTGTGAATGAGCAGGTGTCTTTAGTTACACACATCAGAATAGTGCTGAAAGTGCCTTCACTGCAGTAGATTTTATAAGACTACCTGCACTGTAAGCACTTTGACACTACAATGACTATACTGTTCACGGGGGAGTTTTCATTCACTGAATGAATTGGGGTGCCTTTAAATCCACTATGAGTTTCTCCAGAGGTGACACGGCTGTATACAGGGGCCTGCAAACATAAATGAGAGTGTTTGTCAGAAACCTTAATATACACAATGATTTTTATTAAATAAATTTGCAAATGCCAGATATCTTAACAGTATTTTCTCAGACTCATAGTTCAAATAACAATTTATAATGACATGATACACTGGAACCAGAGGATGTCAGTTATCCCTGAATGATTGTTTGGGATTAATTTGGTCTTAAATTGAATGCTTAAACTCTAATGCAAAATTGCCAGTTACTCAACAATAAAGTGGTTTTCCCATTAAGACTTATCTCCAATTAAAACAAGCATCATGTTATACTTGGTTACCTCTACCAAGGAGATTTTGCGCATTTCTAGAGCAGCCACGATACATACATTGACAGAAAAAGAATTGCTAACTAATATGAAAAATAATTTATCACTGGGTTATTTTTAAGAAAATGACATAATCTCTGATTCCACCTTCTTAAATATGATTATTCCTGGTGTATTTTGTCCTGTACGATGATAAATGCTATCTCTGGGTTGTGAACTGTTGGATGGGAATAGTGTACTGTTGAGAAATAGTGATAAACATTTTTCACAACTAACATTTTATAGACAAATTTATAAATCAGGAAAACAAATCACAAGATTAAATCAATAATGAGAATAATTCAAAGTTGCAGCACTAGATATTTCACTGCCACTTGAAAGGAAGTTAAACCCGTGGAACAACTGATTCATTTAATATAAAGCTACAGACAAGCAGGAGGCACTTTTCCTACCTTTCCTGATCAACTTTGAAATGCAGAAGCATGCTTGTATTTTATTGACAACCTAATCTTATTCACCCACACCTCTGAATCATTTTATTAATTTGCAAACCATTTTTCCCTTCTATGGTTTTATTACCTCATTAGAATTTGGTGGGCTAAAAATATTTTGGAAAACCTGAAAGCCTACTTTTAACCAATTACTATGTATGGTATTAAAAAAAAATGCTAAAATTGATTGTACAGCAAAATGAAAATTCTAATAGTCATATCTCAGTGATTCTGGCCCTAATTCAATTGAATTTTTGCACAATCATCCCTGCACAAGACTTATGGTCATTTTCACTCTTCACATTCTCACAGGCTAGTCAGAATTGGACCTGGCTATTACTTGGATGGGAGACTACCAAGGAATAGCCTGAACAGATGCTGTAAAACCACTCTAATTCTTATTTTGTTGATTACTTTCATTATTTACTGTTGTATTTTTGTTATTTGCCTCATCCTCTTCTAGATTGTATTCCCAATGCTGGATAACCTGTTGAATCAATCTTTTTAAAACAATGTCTCTCTCTACCATTGTTTGTCTTCCATTTTTAAAAGGGGAACATCTGCTCTATGTAAAAAGTACACGAGAAAACTTCTGTTGGTATATAGAGCTATTTGGATTAAATTGACGTTTTAATTTGAAGCATTTTCTAACTTTATATAGCAAATTGCGTTATACGTTTAACTCATTAGGCTACCATACATTGCCCCAATATCGACCATGCAAGTATTCGTCAATAACCCGCCTAATTACTTATCACTGGGTATTCTGACACAGATAGGGGTCCATTTTAAAAATTATGAAAAAAAAAACTTAAGTGACAACATGTCGAAATGTCTTCACAACAAAGTTCAATAGGAAACCTGACCCTAAAGCAGGACTGCTTGAGGATGGCAACGCTTGCGCTCCAGTCACATTGCTGCACCCCTCCCCCACGCAGTAACATGGCGCCCAGGAGTCCGCATTTTGAGCGTTTTTATTAAAAAAAAATAATAAACTTCATCCACGGACTAAACATCATCATATGGGCATAACTAAATTGGTGACGCTCAAACGTCCGTGTACTTTCCCACCGGAATCAGGTGCATGTGAAGAGTGTGTGCCCTCGTTGTGACTCGGCGCACCAACCGCACGATACGAGCTACAGCAAACTTAAAACTCACAATCCACCACATAACAAGCTAGTTCTGTCCGTGGGCTCGATCAAAACCAGTCTGATACTGGCGTGTGCGTGTAGACCCGAGTGTCGTGTAGGCTGCTTCAACTCATTGTCAACCGATAAAAGAGCTGCAAACACGCACTAAATTAGCTGGCTAACGCTACCTCCATCCACTCTGGGAACATTGCATACTCTCATTTTTAGCTGCTTCAGGACACCGAACTTATTTACTCCCAACGCAGAATAATTACCAGTGTGTGTACTCCAGTGCTTGTAACCACCGTCAGTTTCACGTAAGCATATTAAAAACGTTCAGTCAAGTCAATAGCAGCGGTATTAACTTGGCTACTCGTCAGTGTTTTAGCGTTAGCAGCTAACTCGGCAGCAGCAGTGCGGCCTGCTTCAGCCCCATGTGCTGCTGCTTTGTTCTGGAGGCGCTTTTAAGTGTTCACCAGAGCGCACAAATTCACCCCAAACTTATCAACATGTGGCCGACAATGGGGAGTACGTAAGTCTGTAACTTGCAGCCACTAACGAAGTATGTAACGCAACGTTTGTTGTTTTGTTTTTACGAGCAACGACCCTCTTTCCACCGAGCTAAAAGCGACGTGAGGTGCAGCAGCAACACATGCTTTTCAAATCTCCCTCATTCTCCCAACGATGGAGGAGAGGTTGCCATGCGCCCCTTTACAACATTGTTTTCAAATGCGGAAACTGCCGATTAAAACGTTTTTTCCTTTCTCTCTCGCTAATGTAAACGTGAAAGTGTGTCTCCGGTGTCGCATTCAGTCCTGAGCATTTCACTTTCCTGTCGTTTTTTGAACCGCATCTCCCCGACAAGGCTAACAACAGGTTTCTTCCCAATAACATGCGCGTAAAAAGACACTAGCTTATAAAAATCCACCATCTTCACTCACTTGTGCAGACTTACCGTTTGCTCACAGTTTCAGAGGAATATCTGCAAAACTGAGAAAATATATTTTTAAAAATGACTTCACAAATTGAATAACAGCTGGGACGTATAATCCAAAAAACACAAACCATGTGCCACTATTATGATTTGCTAGGAGTTTGTGAATCGTAGTAAGATTGCGAAAGTGGCGCGAGTACAGTCTAGGTTAACCATGTGGTGAATGAAGGGCGGCTCCCAGCCAGTGTAGCTAAACCCCAACGCCTTCATTAGCATAAATCAACTACTTCCTCTCCAAGTACGACTCTCAAGTTTCACCTCTTGATTTGGACTGTTGATAAGTATGTAAAGGGAGGGAAATCACATAATTATTCCGGAGAATAAGTCAATTTTCTGCCAGTCATAGAAATAGACGCTCATAAAGTTTTACACCTTGATTTTCTTAATATCTTCTTTCATAATTTAAAGACAAAAAAAAAAAAAAAATCTGATAAATAGCCCATGGAAATCCGTTTTAATAATTAATTTATAACATAACAATGTCATACATATAAATAGATTCCTTTGGATTTCTTTTTCGTTTGGCATTGTGGATGATATTGGGTTACTTTGTCATATTAGTTATTTTGTGATAAAAAAATAGTTTCCTTTTGGGGTTTTAAGTCAGTATGCAAGTGTCTTATCATTTCACTGTTGCTGCCTTTTCTAATAACCTTGCACCCATATGATGTGGATAATAACAACATTTCTTCAATTAGAAATATTACCCATAATAAGCAATATGATACAACCACAATTCTCCACCTTGCAATTAATGTAAGAAATTAAATATGAAGCCATGAAGAAATTAAAAAAAAAAAAAAAAAGTGTACCTCACTTTAATGTAAAAGACAGTAAGTGTAGGCTGTTGCNGTATACCTCACTTTAATGTAAAAGACAGTAAGTGTAGGCTGTTGCATTCTGTTTTAATTGTTTGGGATGTTTGTGGGCATGGACACACAAAGACAGGTGAAATGATTAATACAAACTATCATAAGAATATGACACATTATTTGATTGCTTATTAATTGCTGTGTATACCTGGTTCATATAGCACATCATTAAATACAATATTATTTTGTTATTTTTAAAGTATATAGCACACACCAACACAAAACGCAAGTCCTCTTTATTTCTGTTTCTTAAAATCTGCCTTAACAGTTCACAACAAAACTTATTCTGCCATAATAAGGTCAAATTGAATTACAAAACCAGTACAAGTTAATTTTTTTACTGGGATCTATTTAACATTAAAAGATACAGCACTTTATTGACAGTATTATATTATAAGTAATCATTGTGTACAGATGACAAAAAACTGAAAGGACATAGTAGTAAATAGATATAAATTGTCTTTCTTATTATCATTATTATCAATTGTGATGCACTTCTTCAACTGTTTAAAATGCTTTTCATGCTGCTCTGCCTTAATATGGTTCTTCACACATTTGCGGTTAATTTCTGGTTCTAATAATAATAATAATAATAATAATAATAATAATAATNAACATTTGCGGTTAATTTCTGGTGCTAATAATAATAATAATAATAATAATAATAATAATAATAATAATAATAATAATAATAATAATAATACATTTTATTTAAGGACACCTTACAAAGATAAAGATGTTGACGGGTTATTTTTGTAAACACACATTTTCCATCTATAAGTAAATCACATTAATTATGTATGTGAAGACTCAGTTTTATGTGGTCTGACCACCACATAAACATTAGAGGGCTGAGCAACAGAAGTCTTCCACTAGGAAGAAAACAATCGTTGGAAACTCATTTCTTACTAGAATGTATGAATAATTTTCAACAAAGTGAACAATTTTTTAGTGTTGGACTTCAATATACACAATTCAGTGCAACATCAGCTTTGAAATGTCAAACAAGATGCAAAAAGAGATTATTTAGTTGTTTCACAATTACCTGTTTTTGTACTCAATGTTTAAAACAAAACAAACAACAGCTCAATTTTAAAAAGTAAATATTTCTGACAGACAATCATTAACTTAATGGCATGACCTTTGATAAGCAGCTGCAGCCAGGTTTAAAAGAGTAACAACAGACCAGCCTTAGCCGTTGATTTGAGAGAAATTTATTTTAGCAGCGAACATAACAGAGAGAGAAGGTCAATTATGAGTTTTGTGGAGAGGATAAAAATGTTCACACTCCTATAAATGCTCACTGATTTATGTTTGTTGATGAAGTGATAGGCATTTCTTGGCAGACATTCCCTGAAGTGCANCAGCGAACATAACAGAGAGAGAAGGTCAATTATGAGTTTTGTGGAGAGGATAAAAATGTTCACACTCCTATAAATGCTCACTGATTTATGTTTGTTGATGAAGTGATAGGCATTTCTTGGCAGACATTCCCTGAAGTGCAAACAGTCCACAGCTTACATCTAATGCTCAATCAATAGCACAAATGTAGCGGGCCACTATTAAACATTCTAATCTCAGGTTTACGGGTTGATCATACTTTTGGTCAGTGGTGAAAATGCCAGTAAAAGATCTGTGGGCAATGCTAAAGCAGAAATTTGAATCAAGAACAAAGCAATTATAGATCCTATCTAAATTGTGTTATATTCAGCCATCATTGTGAGAGAAGG
>JANJYP010032299.1:0-23513 GCA_024605115.1 Rastrelliger brachysoma
AATGACATCACAGCCACATAACGAATTGGTTTATAAAAAAAACAGCTAAAAATAATTTCAACAGCTTAAGTTTAATGAAAAGCCAAGGAGAACGTGTTCTTCATCTGGAAATTGCCCCTATATGTATCTGCATACATTAACAAAATAAATGAACTGCGATGACGGCACCCCTTTTGTATTTCAAATATCACTGCAGCTCTTGGCATTTTGTTTCACATGTGGGTGTAATGTCTGACCCAGACAAACACCCCCAGCTTCAACAGTGTTATTAGTTGAGTGGTGAATGTGCAGACAGATAGGAGCACATTAACAAACCATTCAAAGCAGATGCTGCACCAGTGCATGTTATGTTAATTGGCTTGCTAAAAGGCAATTATTTGTCAATATTAATATTCTATGATTTATCTGAAAACTATTTTTTTTTTCTGAACAGCCATCAGCGGCCTATAATATTTAACAGGCTATGCTGAACTTGACGGGGGTTTCAAAGCTGTGCATAAGGGAAATGGTCCTGAAGAAAAAAAAGTGTGCAAAACTGAAAATGGAAATTACAGTTTCCTTGAATGTGCTACTTTTTAGGGCTATGAATTTCAACTTATGTTTAAAAACAGGGCAGAGGTGTAATTGTCTTACCTTGTTTTAGGGGACGTCGTTAGCCATTCTTCATGCTTTTCAAACGTTATCAAGTAAGCTGCGATCTCCTGTGAAAAAGAGAGGAGAGGAAGGGAGTGAGGCTTAGATATGTCATCTTTAATCACTGTTCTCTTGTGTTTGTAATACATCGGTGAGACTGCTTCATTGATATTCAGACAGCCTAACCAGCAGCATAAACACAGGAAAGACAGAAACAGGGGCAGTGCCGGAGAGCTCAGGCAGGTAAATGGAGACTGGTAAAAGTAAAGTGAAAGACAGACGTGGAATGCAGCTGAGGTCAGATCATCTTCTGAGACTATCTTTGTTACGAAAGCTTTGATCAAGTTCTCCTCTGAGGACATCAAGGTGCTCTCAGAAAGATTTGACTGTGTTTGAGAGTGAGCAGCTTTTAACATTTTTGGTCCGATCCTCCACCAAATCCCTTTGATCTGCCCTTGACACTCCTCTATGGATCAATCCACTCTTTAACCTTTGAATAATAATTACACGCCAGTCTCACAATATTGACATGCGTATGTACTGCTACTTCAGTAAAGGCTATAGATCCTTTGGAGTCAGTTGTGTACAAAGAGATGCTATAGACACTGAAGTAAAAAAAAAAAAAAAAAAAAACACCAAACTGCCACTGGCATAAATAGAGATACTTCAAACACTTTCATGTTTCCCATGCTTGCCCTGCCTACTGCATCAGTCTGAGTGTAAGGGGGAACACGCTAGACCATACCCGGCCATTTTCTCACCAAACTAATGGGCAGAAATAAAAGCACTTTGGATGCTGGTAGACAACCTAATGATTACCAGCGACAGCCAGCAATTCACTCTTCAGCAAGAACATTTGTCAGCTTCTCAGACTGTTAGAGAGAGAGAGCGAGACACAAGGACATACCTGCTGCCATCTTCCACAAAAATATCATCTTTTTAGTTTAGAGGAATGTACTTCTCACCACATGTTGGCGTGTCAACAAACATTTAAGTGTGAATATATTGCTCAAATAGTCTTCTTTGGTCTGTGAGGCTTGAGTTTAGAGAAAAAAAAATACTCAAGGGCTTTATGTTACTACTTTGCTTGTCCACATGGGGCAATGATGTGTCCAAAAACACCAGCTTTCTCTACAGCAGAAAGATATGAGACATATGTGCAGCACAGCCATCACAAAAACTAAGCCAGTTTGGAGGGTTTTTTTGTGTGTCTTTTTGAGATTCTTCCTTTCCTCTTTTTCTCTCTACACGCACACACACAAAATAAAGTATGCACCACTGCAAGCCCATTGGCTCATCAAGGCTGTGTCACAAGTGTGACCTGGCACAGAGACACAACACACTGAAGATAGCCCGCAGGGATGCTGCAGGGCGCTGGGGTGTGAGGGGTTCCCGGGCTGGCAGGGGTCCCAACAGAGAAAGGGTGGTAGCATGACTGGCACCCTTGCCTCCAGGTGCAGGGTGGGAGATAATGCTGCGTTGATTAACTTCCTGTTCTCTGCCATAATGACCGGAGGCAGTGAAGCCATGACAAGATGGAGTCTCAAATTAAGAAAAAGATAGGAAGGGTATGAGGCTGTCAAGAGGAGCTCAGGGCTGCTCCTCTCCTTCATAACTTTGCCTATCAGAAAGTAAAAGAAAAAAAAACAATACAGCTGAGAAAAGTAGAGCAGTAGTCACAGTGCAAAACTGTCTTGATGGAGTGAGCAAAAACTCTTGTACAAAGCAAATGTGATGGTAGGTGTGTCAACAACAATTAGTGTTCACAAGGAAGGAAAAAAGTACTGCTTCACTAGCAGGGTCAGAGTGAAGTTACTTTTCTGCATACATTTGTAAGTAAATGAGACTAACACGGCAGTGATTAGATTAATCCTTGCTATCCCGTGCTCATTTTGGGAGGGATAAATGGCTGCATGATGCAACGGAAGCTCCTTCAATGACCTCTGTGCCTGTTAGCACACAGCCCCTTCCATCACTCTTGTCTTTAAAATCCAGCCACAGCCCCAGTTTCAGTGGCAGAGGATGAAATAGGGGGCCGTGTGGTCTCGTATTTAAAAAAAAAAACAAAAACAACGCCTCTACCTCTGGCTCTTTGCGTACCCCTCCCTCTCTGAACAGATGCCAGGGATTGTTCCAACCCCCCGACCAACCATAAAGGTGCAATAATCTTATGGTGAGGAAACAAACAAAAACAGACGTGCAGCCATTAAACAGCTGCAAAGAGACAAAGTTTGCATGGGCGGCATAATGAGAGGCTAGCATGCGTTCAGGTTGAGCAAACACGCTTGTGGGTTAGTGCAAGAGGGGCGGAGGGGGTAGCAGTGTGTGGAACACTGATGGTGCATCACAGTCAAACCAGCAGCTGTCAATGGGCTCTGGACTCGATCTACTGACCTCAACACCTCTGGTCTGCTTTCTGTCGCTGGGGAAATATTAAGAGGAGGCTCTCTGTATACACAGCTCCTCCCTCACTCTACCTCATAAGTCAGAATTGTGCTTCTGCAAGGCTTTCTATGCTTCCTCCCTTTTATGCCTCAGCTTTCTCATTGACATGATCCCAACTGAGGTTTTATCTCCAGGTGGTTTTGAAATACACTGTACAACTAAGGACTGTATTCTGCGCAGCTTAAATTTAGGCAAATTCCCTTCCAAGGCTGATCTAAATAAATAACAATCAGCACGAACTAGCAGTGAACCAGAGAGTGAGTATGAGCATTACCTCCTCTAATTGACACGGTGGTTGCAAAAAAAAGGGGGCCTTTCATTTTCCAGGGGAAAGAACAACCCAGAGCTGTTTGTTGTAACCCAGCCATCTCATTTGTTTCCTTTGACTCTGTAAAAGCTGCGACACACTGTTAGCAGAAGGGGGCGACCCAGAACATGACGGAGCAGTCTAGGAGTTTTAGACCTGATGGAGATGGAGCGCCGAGACTTTGTGTGTGTGTCTCTGTGTCTCTACAATGTTACAATCACAGGGCCTGATTACTGGTTACCTGTCTCAGCCTGGCATGGTATTAACATGCTCTTCAGGAGGTGTCACTCCTGTCTTCATCAGCGGGTCTCGTGTCTAGTTCTCTTTTCTCATAGCTTCCACGCACCTTCTCCTATCTGAGTCCCACTCAATCTCATTTTTTCCCCTTTCCCATAACCGCTGAGGTGAAAAGGAAAGCCACCATAAGAAAATTTTCATTTTAAGATGACTGGCTTTTACTGTCTCGCTTTTCAAATGATATTTTCACTCTGGAGGTACAACATTTTCTCCAGAGAGAATCAGCTTTTGAAATGTCTACCTATTTGAAATGGGAAATGACACTAACATATTCATCCTATTTCACTTCTTTGCACCAAGGGAGGGAGCAGCAGCAGTAAACTCACAGAAAATAAACACTGTTTGACTTGTGCCATATTTTGATCATCTCAGAAATCAGGTGAAATGACTATTCTAGGAGGAATCTAATTGAATAGATTTCATTAGCCCGTCACCTATTCATGTTGCACAAAAGACAGTCAAACATGACGCCAGTGTTTAATGGAGATATGCCATGGTAGATCCACTGTCCCGGGATGACCCGAGGCTAGATTATTTTTCTGTTCCCTTTCATTCTCCCCCTCACAAGCAACTTTGATTTATGGGAGAAAAGAGAGGCGTTGAGAGGACCAGCGTTCCAGCATTTGGATGACAGACCTGATCACTTGAAACAACTGTCGCTGCTCCATTAGAAGGCGAGATAGGAGTCTTTTGGCATTATCTCAGGACGCATCAGACACCTGTCTCTAAACACCATCCATAATGTCTCTCCCTTCCTTCTGCTCCCACAGTGCATTTAAGCTGACAGAAAATGAGAGGTAGGGATGATACAGAGCTGGGAGGACTGAAGCAAATTCCCTTCTGTGCCCCTTCATTAAAATAAAAACAGTTAAATCACTTTCTGAGAATTCAATCTTTGTTTTTATAAAACCCCTGTTTTACTAGACACATTATGTAAAAACACAGCATAATGGCTCATTCTTCGTGAGCTTAGTTGTTTAAAACCAGTCTTCATCACCCAAAAAGAAGATTCAACAATTACAGCATGTGTTTGCCCATTACAGTATTATTCCAGTTATACTGGTGCTCTAGTGACACTAATGAAAAGGCATTTAATGAATAGCTGTATTAGAAAAACTAACTTTAGCAACAGTATTGATTGCAGTAAAAGCTTGAGCTAATGAAATGAATATGAGAGAGCGGGAAGATGTGAAAGAATAGATGGAGTAAAGTCTGGTTAGGGAGCAGAGCACAGCGCCTCTAGCCTGCCTTGTAGTAAAGTCTGGGGAATGCGTCCTCAAAGCTTTGACCTTGCCCTGCACTTGAAAGCAGGAAGTGGATGAGAGGGGGACCAAGGGAGGGATACGGTGAGAGGAGCCCTCCCTAATGACCTGGGTTTTACTGTAGAGTGCCAGGTCATCTGATATTTCCTCCAGGCCAGCCCAGAAAACTAACCTGCCCAGGGCCAGGCACAAATGGACTGGCAGGGGTTTCAGGGGGTGGAGAGGGTTGCCGAAGCTCCAGGCTATCATAAGATTACACCAGAAAAAATTCAAATGCAATTAGACACAGAAGAGATAGAGACAGGGAGTGGAGAAAGGGATAGGATGGAGGATAGGATGGAGGATGGGAGAGTTGTTGAAAACAGAGAGAATAATCATAAAGGAGAGAGGAGGAACAAAGTTGAAAGTTTTTTTCCCATGACAGTGGTTAATGCATTTAAAATAGGAGAAGCGTGAAGGTATGTTGATTAAAAAAGTGCGCTTCGGTTCGATTCTGCAAGCAAAAGCGCCTTTGCTGAATCATTTTGGGTTTTTTTTGTTTATACTTCATGAATTCTTAATGCACTAGCAGTAATGTATCATACACTGTATCTATGTAATCTCATATGGCCATATTACTCTTTTAAGCTGGTGAAAGTAGTGAGGTAGAGTCAATCTATTCTAGCAAGCTGTAACCTCCAGCTAGCCTTTAAGATTGTTTGAGCACGGCTTATAATAGGATGCAGAGAATCTGTTATCAAGACGAATAGTAAGGACAGAGGAAAAAAGAGAGAGAGTGATAAGGGTGATACATAAACAGAGACATAAGAAGAGAGTGAGAGTGAAAGTGAAAGTAAGCAACAATCGAGCATGGAGCTGTTGACAGCTGCACTTGGCATCTGTTGGAGAGGAGTGAGGCTGTTCTATGAGTCCCTGTGCTGGGTTAAAAAGATGCCCTCTCCTGCACATTGCTCATTAGGATCTGCATGGGGCTTCCCAGGGATGCCCAACCTGACAGGGAGGGGAGGAAGGCACACTGTGTCCACTCTGTTGCTCCATTTTGAAAGAGCAACAAAATTGTTGTGCTTCAGTTTATTCACAACCACAAATACTGAACCTTTTGGCAACTGATGTACTGGATCAATTTTTTAAAAGTGCATCATCATGGCTAAACAAAATTCTGTGAGAAAACAGTAAGTCAGCCTGCAAAAATGCATGTTTGTGCATCACACCTGGCATAGTTGCCCACCATATATGTACACCTTCACCGTAAAGACTTCACCATATGTTTAGAACACACTTCAGGAAATTCTGTTCTTTTTCTCCATCTCACTTGCTATGTACCTCCTCAGCTCCTAAGGTCCAGCTCCCTCTTGCTTTACAGGAGGTGGGAAGAGTGAGACAAGCCGTCCACTGCCGTACATTATACATAGTTTTGGGATCAATTTGGCATTGATCCCGGATAGCTTAGATGTTTTCCAGTAGTTGGTCAATGCCTCTCTTCACATTTCTGCTTGGCATGCTGGTCATAAGACCGTTCTGCAAAAAGGAGGCATTCTCCTGGGGAGCCTCCTCTCACTCCTCAACGCTGCACGCCTCTCTGCTCCCACAATCAATGTTATCCATAGCAGCTGCAACACCAGCACTCTCCTTTTTGTTTACTATATTACTTATATGCACAATATAATTTCAGACAAACAGAAGATTTAGCAGTAAGTTTGAACAGTGGCAAAGGAGGGGTCTTTACAGGAGTGACAAATTAAAGGTAAAACCAGAATAAATGAGGGGGAAACAGTATGAATGCAGATGTTTCCATATACAGCACAAAGGGTCACTTGAACGATTTTGAAAAGTATGAAAGTTATATGAATCATTTTCTGGTCAGATCTCAACACAATCGAACACCTACGGGATGTTTGGACCAGCATGTTAGACAGAGTTCTCCACTGCTCTCACTGAAACACCAAGTTCAATATATATCAAGGTGTATTGAAGCTGCACTGAAAAAACCCTATGTTGGCATTTTGTTTAATTTGTCACCGATCTGTATATTTTTAAAGACCAAACAAGTGTTCAATAACCAATTTAGCAGCCAGGATGTCAAGTACTGTAGGTCTTTTCAGCTAAAAAAAGGCTGTCAGCTATAGGATATATGTAAGACTGCAAAAACTATTACCAAAATACAGAAGCAGGCACAATACAACAAACTCAGATTAGACCAATAAAACTACAGTATTACAGCAGAAGAAAAAAATTAATTAATTGGTTGAAATTAACTACAGCACCTGTCAGAAACCAAGCAGCTTCATCAGCTAACAGAGTAAACAACTAAACTAAAAGTGAGATCACATTTCTTTCTGAGGGATAGTAGGTGACTCTGAAAGAAGAGAAGATGTTAATGTTCCAAAACTGCAACACAAAGTCGCAAAAGACATTATTTGCAAAATAAACACAATTGGACCTTGAAAATCTACAATGGTCAGCCACTGCCTCCCACACTTTAACAACTCAAGAGGCTCTCTTGCTTGTAAAAGCGTTTGTGTGAACACACCTATACACGCACATCATTTGTTTCTATGTTCTTCTGTACAACAGTGTGTCTGTGTTAGAACAGGAGAGATAGTGAGGAAGCAGCAGCAAAGACGGAAAAGACTCGAAAGGAGAAAAACAGAGAGATTGGTGCACAACCGAGCACCAAATAAACCTGGAGGACTGATGAGAGAGGTTTATGTGGGAATGGATCTACACTGTGCAGAGTGTAAGGGACACTGAATGAGAATTGGACATAAAGTTGACTGAGATGAAATACATCCATCTTTGTCAGCCATAATTAGGCAGCATTGTGACCCTGTGGTTATTGCTGTGGATGTGTGTGTGCCTGCTGATGTAAAGCCCATATGGGACCTCCTGCTGCTGTACCCTTGAGAGATGTGTCTTGTGTAATGATTCTATTATACCTCTCTCTTCTTCTATCTTTTCTCCCTCTGGCTCTAACTTCTTGCAAAACTGTAAGACATTTTGTAGGCTTGGTGGAAATATGGAGCACTACATTAGTAAACAGAACAAAAAGTGTGTGCGTGTGCACACGCGGATGCATTGTGGTGTGCTGCAGGGCGCGGCGGGAAGCGGCCAGGTTCACTTCCTGGCGCCCCCTGGCTGTCTGACCTCTGGCGTCCACTCTGCACGTCCTCTTCATCATCTATGCGGCAGGATGTCTATCCCCCCCTGCTGATAGCCCAACCAAGGAGAACGGAGAGTGGTGTAGCCTCCATGATGCTGACCTTACCCCAGGCCCACTGCCGAGACTCCAGACTGTTACCCCACTCTGCTGCTGAACTTTTCTACCCCTAAAATCCAACTTCAGTCCAACAAAAGAGGGGAAAAACCTGCAGTAGCAGTCAACCTACTACAGGAGGTGGTTCTTTCTTTGTCTCCCCTCTCTCTAATTCTGTACTGTATGTCTTCTATTTGACAGATGGTTTTGTTTTGGTAGACAGCAGATATTGAAAGTGCCGTGTCAGATTGCACAGCCAACAGTGGCCAAGTCTGTTTGATTCCTAATGTAATTCCACAATTTAATAGAGTGCTGACATAAATGTTACATTTGTTGCTTTCTTATGCTTTGTGTGAGAAAGATATTGCAGTGAAAATCCACTGAGAGGGCATTAAATGTCATCTAAATATAATTGAGGTGTGATTTCTCTCTGTGGAGACATTGTAAGAATCTAAGCACTATATCCTCAAATATCACCCAAATTTTCCCAAAAGTCAAGGAGCGATGGTATCATGCATAAATGAAGTGACAGTGGAACGTAGAAGGTCACCATTCACTTCATATCAATCAACTGATGTCAGCTTTCATTTTAAGGTTCCTGCAGGACCAATCCAAAGAGGGGAGGGGAGAGGAGGAGAGACTCCCCTGTCTTCCTCGAAAGGCACAAATGAGCAGAGTTCTGTCTCATGTGAGCTTGAAAGCCTTTTTATTTCAGGCTCCAGAATCAATTAATGCCTGCATTATCCTCTGAATTCCACTATTCAGTGCAGCCAAATGACTGGAGCACCCTTGCATGAAACCAATTTCTAACTTTCAATCGAGACACACCCCAGAACTACCTACAGGTCTTCCTCCAACATTGCAGCTATCTTTGACCATGGAATCATGTGGGTTTGCCTGTTAGCATGCAGCACACATATGTGTGTATGTGTGTATGTGTGTGTGTTGAAGTGGCATGCTGTGCTGAGAATATGCGGGGTTATGTAAAGTTTATAGTGTTTGGTTCAGCCTGTTCTCAATCTGCAGCAAAAGTAAAAGAGCTCTTCTACAAAAATGCAGAATGTTCTGACAGCAGAGAGACGTTTGTGAGAGAACAAACTGTGATACGCACAAACTAAAGCATGCTCACCGTGTTAAAGGCAGAGAGGTGAAGGAGAGAAAGGAGGAGGAGGAGGAGGAGGAGGAGGAGGTGGAGCAGAAAAGAAAGCCAAAGAAACAAATTGAAGAGAAGGAAGATTTTTGTATTAAGGGGCAAAATGTTATGTCTTTAATCGAATACGTCTTATGTCGTGAAGAGAAACAGGATGAAATGCAGAGCCCACACTGTCCTGCCCAACCACAGAATGTGACACACTCAGCTCTAGAGACAGAGAGAGAAGACATGAAGACAAGACAAGTCTGAAATTTCACCAAAGGGATGGCCAGATTTCCAGCTCAGGCCAATTAGCCAGTAGAAACTCTTTTTTTTTCTCCCCAACTCCTCGTCAGCATGAAAGGATCACCCTTTGTCTGTCAGACTCATGCCTTTATCCTCTATTGCTACTTCCTGTACACAGTCTCACACACACACGCACACTCACACCCTTTTAATTCTTACATGAACAAGTTATATTCCTGCAACTGCCTTTTCTGTTCCTGTCATCTTTCTCTATGCCTGTCAGCACACACATGTCCAGGCGTAACACACACACACACACACACACACACACACACACACACACACACACACACACNCACACTGACTGTACTTGCGGGCACACGTACAGTATCAGTCAAATCCTCACATGAACTGCTCTCATTTTATCTCCTCTCAGCTCCTGCCATCTCGCTGACTGATGTGATTGTTAGTTCTGGAGGAGGGCTCTCTTTAATTGAAGTGGGTGTGAGTGCTTGCTTGTGTGTGTGTGTGTGTGTGTGTGTGTGTGTGTGTGTGTGTGTGTGTGTGTGTGTGTGTGTGTGTGTGTGTGTGTGTGNGGGAGCTTTTCCAGCATGAACACAGAGCTTGCCGGGACCAGACTTCAGAGGACCTAACAGGAGTCCTAATGAGGTAAAATGTAATTTCTGAGGCCCTGGTTAAGGTTAGTGGCAGGTGTAAATAGAGGCAAGGGTTAGGCACGACTTGATGATGGTTCAGATTTCGGCTATTCACAATAAATGAAAGTCAATGCAGCATCCTGACAACGATAGCTCTGCAATTTTGTCATGCGTGTGCATCTGTGTTTATGTGTGTGCATGTGTGCGTGTAGCTATCTGTCCAGAGCATCGCCTGGCCATGGCTGGTATTGTTTGGCCTATCAGACAAACTGTCAAGTACTCTCTCTCTTCCTCGCCCTCTCTCTCCTGGCTTTCTGCCGCTTTGTGTTCATGTTACAATAACGGGAATGTGGGACTGTGAAGGTCACAGATGCCTGAAGTCAAACCGGCTTGCTGGCATGCATGTTTTCTCTCCCAACAGCAGACTCCCAACAGCAGACATCTATGTAACACTAACCATCCATATGATCTACACTCAATGACAACCTAACACCACAAATTATCATGTTCAAGGTCATGTGCATCATTCTGAAGCTACCAAATGCTGAAGTGAATCTGTGCAGCTGCATAGGTTTCACTTTCACTATTTTTTACTGAGCTAAGTTTTCTTCAACTTTTCTGCTTCAATCTGCATACTCCCATCTGCCTTGTGTGCATTATCAATCTCACATCTCTCCCCTCTATAAGTTTGGCCTGTTGAGAGGGGAGACGCAGGCTGCTCTTTGTGAGGGCTGCTCCTTGCAGACGGTAGGGAATCGATCAGCCAGACGCTCCAATGGCCTCCTCCTTTGTGAGCCCAGTCTGGCTCTGTGCAGCTCTCCTCTGTTTATCTCCCTCACGTCGCTTGCTGGCTACATGCTCTTAATTAAACATGCCGCACGGCTATTAATTGTCAACCAGATTCAATTTGTTCCCTGGGCACGCTGTGAATGGGCCTCTCCTCTCAGAACAAAGGTGTCTGAACAGCCATGTCAGAGTTGAACAAAAGGCCCAAGGCATCACTTCTATCTCCCACAGACTGAGCTTCTACAGCTCACAGGCAGCCATTGAATGAGGTGTTATCCCGGCAGGTTTCCAGGCAGGTGTTGAAGAGATGTTCAGAGAAAAACCATCTTGTACTTTGCCACACCATCTTTTTTCACCCAATGACATTTGGGCAGAAACAAAGCACTCCATCAGAATTTTGTTGCTACACCTTTGCAAGCTGTCATAATACTTTTACCTGCACAAATCCCCATTCGGTAAAATACTCTAAATCGGCCTCATTTTTTAATCTTGTTAGGTTTTTTTTTCTTTTACATGGGAACTCTTTTGACAAATTGTGGAAACAAATAAATAAATAACCCAATGACTGCTGAAATGAATCTGGGAGTAAGCAGCTGCCAAGGCATAATATAATTCATGGCCATGCATCACTGTTACTGGAGACTGCTCCAGCACCCAGCCAGAACCCACAGAGCCAGGTGCCAACACATCCATCCCTTTGCAATTCCCTCATCCGTCCCACCCCTCAGTCACTCCAGCCATCACCCCAATCAATGCTCTCTTCCCAAAAACCTAAAGCTCTGGGCCCCCGCTGATGCCAAGTAGGCCTGGCTGGCACTATTGTGTCACCGCCTGAACCCCTCTACAATACAACGATAAACCTGCCCCCTCTGTGCCTTCTAAGTCACATACAGTATAGAAGCCAAACCGAGAGCTGTCCATACACACTCACAGAGAGACCTCTTAACCACATGGCCTCCAATGAACTGACAGAATCAAACAATGCTGCATGAAATATGAATCTATGTTTAATGTCTAGAAGTTACCTGTGTTAATGAGACAACAAAAGTCATTTACACGTTCAGCATGTCTACAAACAAAAGCAGTATTGTAGTGCAGAACATACTATTGTGTAGCGAGCCTTGTTCAAACACTACGTTGTGGAATTTTTAATGAGAGTCGGGCGAAGGTGCTGTAGCATATAGAAAGAGGAGATCTTTTCCCCAGTGTGCTTCTGTGCCTGCCTTTTCAGCAATCCCAATATTTTGCTGCTGGTGAACTCACTGAGCAGTTGAGGAATTACTTATTTAAAAGATAAGGTTTCCTCTGTTGTCAGCAAAAACCGCCTCTTGTCCATAATGGGAGAAAACCAATGCAGTGTGAAATCAAAGGTCACCCAGAGACAAATAGCACTAACAGGCGAGAGCAGGGGTGACAAACGCACCCTCTCTGTGCTCACCAAATTAATTAAGAGTGGAGATTCAACATGGCATCTCCAACACAAAGGAGAACAAGCAGCCTTGTTGTTGTTGCAGCAAGACTTTTAAAGAGGACAAACACACTCTCTTCTTCTCTATTGTAATCAAAGCATGTTTACCCACTTCTTTCAAATGACTTTTTCATTGAATGTTTTATATGGCAGCTTTGAGAAGTCATTGATCTCAATCTAGGCTGTGAGATGCCTCTGTTGAGCTTGCTTCAGTCTCACAACTCAGCCTGCCTTTAGCCCAGGATCCTTGGGGCAATGCATTAAACACCTTACCCCAGGCAGCCTGCTAATCCACAGCATTCGCAGGTGTCTCTGTCTGGCCGTGACCACAAGATAAGCCCGAAGCCGGAGGAGACAGCAGCGAGCAATAGACACAAAGTGCACATTTGAGTGTGTCTTCGCTTTCAGTCCACAGTCAGTCACCCAGTTGAGGAGATGGGCTGAAAACAGCAGGTCTGAGACCAAGCCAGGATAATGACACCTCATCTGGGAACAGCTAGCGAGAAACATCTGCATCCCCTTATCTCTGCAATGGCTGCACTGTCGAAACGACGCGCCGTCATTTACTGGATTACCCTACAGTAAGCTGCTGCCTGATGTTCTTTCACAGATCAGTGTAGTGGAAATGTTTATACAGGGCGAGCTGGGACAAGAAAGTTGTCTCAATGTCTTAGATAAGCATGAGAAGTCAGCATGCCAGCCTCAGGCACAGATCGCAGTGCACTCACCTAGCATTTATCCCAGTCACAGTGCTCAGTCAACCAACTGTGGACCAGAAATCTTAGCAGATTTAGTGGAGTTTAATTAGTCCAAAAAGTAAAAGTGAGAAGTTTTAATTTTGAACAGCATCATTGTACTCAAACCATTTAACTAGTATATATATCAGTACACACTATGAATGCAGTCAAAAGCTTGTGCCAGGAAGGTGAATTTAATTTCATGAAATGCTGAATGCTCTTATTTTGGGGCAATTAATTTCATGAGAAAATAGTCGATTCCAGATAGAAAGCTCGTGAGAAATAAAAGTTTGGTTAATTAGATTTACTATCAAGGGCAGTTAGTAATCACTACACAATATCCTACAAATACTGTATTGCATTAACAAATATTTAATTTATATTGTATGAACAATGAGGGCCCCTGTGCCCTTGATGTGAAATATGGGTTGCGGTGCTCATAGCACATAGTTAGAATGTACCAATCACATGTAAGGTCATGTTCAGCTGTAGCTTTTGGCCTGTTAATGGTTATTTATTGTTCATCAAGTGTGTGCACACACATGTATGTGAATAATTGCGGGTTGCAATGTGTGTGTTTTATGTGTTCTCTCCCCCCAGTGGGGGGCAGCACCACCCTGGCCTCACTGCCTCCACCCACTCATCCATCCCACGTCTTGTCTAATTAAACATCGTTAACATTCATCCCAAGGTCTTATGCAGATGAGCACAGAGGGAATGTGGTGCACTGCGCATTAAGAAAACAACTTGGGGGGTGGCAAAGAGGTGAACACAGGGATGAGAAGGGGTTGTATCTGAATTGAGACGTGCCTGGATATCTCCGATTTGACCTCATTCATCAATTAATTACCACCATTAGTAGGAGGTGATGTGGAACCAAAGCTGAAATCACTGCACCATGGCGTCTCCATCACCAGTTTGTTGAGAGTGTGTGTGGGCATATGTGTATGACAGACAGGCCCCCATTAAGCACTGAGCCAGGTACGTTTGAGTGTCTATGTGTACCTACAGTATGACCAGAAAGGCAGACAGATAGACAAACTGACAGGCATCCAGTCAAGCCCTGCCATCGGTGTCTCCTCAAGAGAGCTGTGATCACAGCTCAGTCCTGTCATGTGGCTGTCACTCTATCACAGTCACACACACAAACCACACAACCGCAACACATCACGCCGCAGCCATACCAATGCCTGAGACTGTATGTTCCCATCTTAAAAGACACGCTTTGTTCCTTTGTAGCTTGTAGGGCACTTGTCTGGTCAAATAGTTCTCCCATGTCTAGACAGGAAGTATAATTCGAAAAGCAGACGGATACCCTTTTGTACATACCCAGCACCCTAAATTACCACCAGGGACAATGTCATCACTCCATGTGAGTCACCATCAGAATACCTAAAAGCAGTAGAGGTTATAAGTGTGTCAACAACCCTGTGTAAGGACGCCTTGTCAGTTCAATTTCTCCAATAGCTATTTTTCACAAATTGTGAAGGTACCAGCAAACATTTCAGCTATTCAACTGCAACATAAAAGCCATAAAGCTGGCATTAGTTTTGCATGCATTGTACAAAGATCTCAACAGGGGTATACTGTGAGCAGGGGCATTTGTCAGAGACAGAGACATGGTTTGTGCACTAGTCTGGGCATGAATGGCATATTATAGTATTTAAACTAGGAGACTAAAATGGGTTCAAGAGGCTGTGGTAGCTGTTATGGTCTGAGGGAGTGCCTGCCAGGGAAGTGGGGCGAGTGTGGCAGCAAGACTGTGAGTTATGCACATCGCACATAGGCTCATATTTTTTAGGCCAGGCTGACGGGTGGCCATGCACGGCAGCACAGCACAGCACTTCCTAAGATCTTGTTTGTAACTGTCTGTGGAACAAGAGCCCGAGGGAGGAGCCTGCTTAAACTCACTCACCTTCACCGCTGGCCTCAGATCCATCTCTGTGCACGACACACAGCCTACATGCACTTATACACACATGTACTAAGACCAGTACACATGCGAAAAAATATACTAACATGCACACACGTCACACAAGCTATGTGCAAACATAGTATAGGGTCAGCACACCACATGTGAGCCTTCGTAAAAATAAGTAGTCCTCAAAGGACCAGTGTCAAATAGGCATGCATGAAAAAGCACAAAAAGCACTTTGGCCCGCATACATATCTGATGCATGACAGCCAAGGTCAGTCCAAATCCTCTCCCTATTGGTGCACACTTGAATCACCTTCAAGGATCAACAGTTTTTATATGGTGTTTTGTGTGTCTCTTCCACAAACATGCTATTCCACTTGAGTTCCTGTTACTCTAACTGAGTGATAAACCCACTGTGGTCTCGTCTTCAGCACTGCCATAGCTAAAACTAGGAGCAGGGGGCGCTCTGTAGACAGTCAAGCACTGGCAGTGAGGGTGAGCAGGCGGGCTCAGGAAACGATGATGAAGTGCAGCATTAGTGTGGTGATTAACTCCTTCTCCCGCTCTTCCTCCTCTCGTTCAGTCCCATTTCCTCCCACTGCGGGACGGGAGGGGGGCCTCTGATCAGTGTGTGTGAGATTCCCTTGACACACCGTCCATCTGTGTGAGCTGGGAAGCCAGCATGCCTTCTTCACCAACATGCTGTTGAGATTCCTCTTCAGTGTCTCCTCCAATACAGACCTCTTTTCTCAGTCTCTCCAAACAGCACTGAAACTTTGATGAGAGAGCATCCCATTTGATATGTTATGATGGTAGCATGTTATGGAGAACAAGTGTGTAAAAACAACAACTTGGATCCATGTGCGATACAAATGCAATGAAATTAATTTTACATGGGATTGAAAGCAATCTGTGCATCATTACATCCTATCTATTTTACCCCTGAGGTCTACAATGTACAAACTGTGTAATGTTCTTACGTACAGTGGACTTATGCAATATCTGTATAGAGACCATAGAGAGCCTTCCAGAAGAACAGAGATGATTCTTCACAATATAATGTCAGCAAGCTGGACTGAAAAACAATTAGACATATAACAAATTTAGCCACACCTCAAAACTATCCAGAGGGCACTTCTGTGGTTCAGAGCTTAAAATGCCTAGAACCACAACATCCCTAGTTATAGCCAATAACACAGTTATAGCCAATAACTCAACAATACCTATCTCATAAAGGCCTAGAAAATACAATAATACATTTCCATATTTAAAGAAAATTTAAAAATTGAGGAAATTTTTAACTTAAAAGTATAATCATTATGATTCCACATTATAAGTTAGCAAATGACTTGAACCTAAAAATAAATGATTTTATTATTAAAATTTAATTTGAAATGGGTATTTCTCTTTTGAATTTCAAAACATTTTAGAGGGGCCATTTTTGTAGAGGACAACACAGGAGGAGAGGCCAATCCAGCTTCTACAGCCCTTTCCAAGCAGCGATCAGAGGGGCCAGGTGGCTGTGGCAAATGACCTGCACTCAATGGTGCAGTAATAGTTTCACCTCTTCACCAGAGAGGCTATTCTGTGATCACATAGCCCCCACTCATATCAGATTGCATCACCAGCCGCCGAGCAGGGAAGTCCTTTTTTTTCCTCGCAGGCACATGGAAAAAAAAAAAACTAGCTCAGTGGAAACCCAACAAGCTAAAAACACAGCATGAGTCAGACTCTTGTTATTAGCAAATCTGCAGAAGCTGACTCCTCCAGATGACAATAACCGGGGCTAGTAATATTCTGATGTGTGAACCTATTTCGCCCTTATTATCCATAATACCGTAGTTCATTGTTAGTAAACTGGCTGTTCCTTTGTGCAAATCGAGAGCCATCATTTTTATATATTTATTAGAAAAAAAAGCGTTTGTATTACCCATAGTTAATACATTACATGGTAGATTCTGGCCTCTTGCACACCTTAAATAATCTTATAGGATATACCCCTCTCCACAGGTAATATGACTGTCTCTGAACACATAACACAGGTCATGGCTTCACTCAGGCATGGCCTTCTGGAGGGAGCGGAGGTATTGAACATGTCTTGCAGACAAGCTCCTTAGAAATCCCTCTCATATGCAGATTGAGAATAATGCCCCATGGACTGCACACGATGTGCAGCACCTTGTTAGGCATTCAGTAACATTCTGACTCAAGCTGCTGCCAAAATAAACTCTCTCTTTTTCTGTCGTTCTAACAGAATTCAAAACTTTTATCATTTCAAGACTACTGCCGCTGTTTTCTACAAAGAAGATAAAACCCCTGGAAGAGAGGCACTCTTTCATACAGACTGGCAGTCAACCTTAATAACAACAGCATTTACGATGTTTTGAAGATTTTGTAGACTTTCACCCGTTATAACCATCATTATTAAGTTTCTTTCGGTAAAGGTGATTCTCTCAGTGGGTATCTCCTCTTGTCTCTATTTCTCTCCTGTGCCCTTATAAATTCTCGACAATTACATGCCAACGCTTCTTTTTTTCCAAGAGTAGAAATTACAGCTGTCTACTCTCCTCTCTCTCATCCTGGCATCGTTCATCTATTATTCAGTTTTTAATTTGGCTATTTGAGGTTTGTTCCCTCGTTTGGCGACAAGTAAGCCTCCGCTAAACAGGCACCTTATCCATTACACTAAATCTAGCACACAGCAGACAGCATTCTGGAATTGACCATTAGAGTGGTTATTGATATAACCACCATTCCCTCTTGTCATTATCCCTCTAATTTATCCGTAATTGTATAGCAGCTTTTTGGAGTTATTCTCACCTTGGATGCAAAGAGAAAGCATCTTTACTTTTTGAAACATATCCATGTTTGGCTAGTTTACTCAAAAACCTGTCCATAAAATTATGGAGGGGCAGTATTCATTCTAGGCAAAGCCAAGTCTTCATTGTGGCCATTTTGTTCAAGAGCTTTTGTGTTTTTGACAAAAGTTTCCAAATTGCAGTCGGCTTTTAAGCAGAGCACCATCACACTTCTGGTCATCGTTACAGAGAGCTAGGCCTCTCTGACTGATCTTCAGACTCCTATAATCATATGCAATTGTAGTAAAGTGAAAAGAAAGACATGGCTCTTTACTGGGATCTATGGCTCATTGTATCTTATGTGTCACACGAGCCAAGGATCAATAGCACTCAATAGTCTATTAATAGGCAAGTCTTGGCTCTGTTCAGGCTATAGCACCACCCTGTCCACTAGACCAGGCCATGAAAAGAAGAGGGTGCAATAGAAACCAATCCTCGCTTTTCTGTTAACAGTGAAAGCCTCTTAATCATCTCAGTTTCCCATTGACTTACCCCTTCGTGCTTCTCTCCCTCTCACCGGAGGCCCATCTCACAGAGGATAGTTAACCGACCCCCCCTCCCTCCATCCCTCCCCTTGCAACAGAGAAGATGACTCTGTCTATTGAGGAGTTTAGAAGTTAAGGTCAAGGAGGTTTTCTCCAGTTGCACTGCTACATAATACCAGTCTGAACTGACATTTTAGGGTAATAGTGCAAAAAAGTATGCATGCAGCTGCACTTTAGTATAACACCATATTAAGAGAGCATCTTAATTATTAAAATTGAGTGATTTTCTTATTACAAACACTCATCTCCACATTTAAATTGGATGATAATAAACTTCCCTGAAACAGGAGTGATTACTGATAGGCACTTGGACAAGTACAAGAGAATCTTCATCTTAAGTGTAAGTGATCTGCCTAATAGACCATAGTATGTAGTTATCTGATAGAGACAGTCACCAAACTCTCCGCTCGACTCTAGTCGTTCACTCATGCAGACAATCAAAGGACACCTAAGTAATATAAAACAAATATTGCTATTGATCTGAGTCTTTAATTTCCTTCCACCTCTAATAATGTTGAAAACCAAATAGAGCTTCGGGCCTTCCACTATTTACCATCTTGCACAGATTAGCACATCAATTCTAGTCGAAGAAGATCTATTGATGGATTCCTTCGCGTTTGTTTAAGCCGGTTATTTTGTCGAGAGCTTTTATTAAATACTGCACTCAGTTTAAAGAAGTGTTTGTTATTTCCTCCATGGAAAATAAATATACTGCATACTTAGGCGCCACTCTGTTGATTTCATGCCACTTGTGCAGCTGTATGTGTTTTTTAGGACAAAAGTGAGGGAAGGAGAGAGGCAGTCATTCAACAGGATCATCTCATATTCTTTCTCCTCCTTTTCCCTCTGGTTCTTCCACCACCTTGGGCTCAGCTAGAAGGGGATGTAACTAGAAAGGGGAGGTGGTCAGCGTCACATGATCTCCCCTCGGTAGTTGAGCACCGCCCCCCTTTTGCAGGACGGGGGCTGTCACATTCGTCTTTGTCATGGCGCAGCGTGCCACCCATTCATCAGGCCTGCCAGCAATGGCATCCCTTTCCTCTGTGTGCCCGGAGACTGGGCACGTCTGGGCCTGACTGCATCCCAGATACACACAGAGAGCAACACACAGACACTCTGATGGATTCATTTATTAGGCCTTTCATTACCCAGGGGGCCAATGGTGAATCGCAATGCACTGAATGCCACAGCAATGCACAGCTATGCTGCTGCCCTTTAGGCCCACTGTTATCATAGACGGGCTATCAGAGGACACAATAATCTTGTGGACAGTCTCCCACTAGACACTAGAATCATTTGGATTACCAAAATAAATGAGAAAGCCAGCATATATATATATCAGGCACACAAAGGATAGCTTGTCCATGTTTCTCTACATCTGCACTGCAACATAACTTAAAGATGATCCACCTCTCCATCTCGCCTCAGCCGGAAAATGATTCTACTCACATTTTTATCTGACTACATACCAGGAAGGTGTAAACTCCTTTTGTTTTACTATGTGGCCCCGTCTGCACAATTCCCATGGCTTTATGAACCTTGTTTTAAAATGCCAGCTCAGAATCAGTTCTTTTGTGCATGACAGCCTGCAGATTCCAAAGCAATTGGGGAGAAACCAACCACCGGGTAGATGTGTGAGGATAGAGTTCAATACTGCCTGCAAAACTTAGTATTATTGATTGCCCAGGATGGTAAATTCAATATAGTCTAAAGAAGTTAGAACTGTGGATCTACAAGCCAAGCAATTCAATAGTGTTCATCCCATGCAATGGTGAGGATCTGGGCACTGTCTGATTCAATCCTAGAAGCCGTGGAGAAGGCTAGCAGGGATGGAGGAGCCAACAAATGCAATATGCTGCAGCTTCGGAGAGGATCTTTGGAGTCAACAAATTTAATAGAGCCACTTTATTCCCTCATATGTTCGTGCAACTAGATTTGGTGTGTGGAGGTTCCCCCTGTGAAGCTCCTAGGAGCTGGGGAGTTTATCCTAAATAAACTGTTGTCTTTATTGCATCTTTCTCTAAGTCCAAGCCGAGCCCTGGTTTAATTATGACAAATCCACCACATGTGTTCACTATGTTTGCCAGTAATGAAGGATGCTTAAAAGAAAATTGCTCAAAGCAACTTCTGTCAACAACAATGGCAGAGGGGAGACATCTCTGCCTTCTTGTAAAATATTTAAGTTTTACTCTCAGTGTAAACACTAAACTCCTCGTCTCAAATTCTCTTCAGAAGGAGAATAGGCAGATGGGAAAAACTGTCACAACGATAAAGAGGTTTTCATCCGATGAGAGACATGCTCATTTGTGAAGAGCAGTTGAAATTCAAAATCATCTAATCCTGCGAGACCGTGTACGACTCAGGCATGGGCACAATAGCGACAAGACTCTCATCTCACCCCGGACATTTACAATCAAGGCCAAATTAAGTGTGGCATAAATTAGCCACAGATAACATAAACTAGCGCACAGGGGATGGAGGAGGGATATGATGTACACCACTCAAGAGGATACAATACATTTCTTTTCAATTAAGAGTTTGAACAACGTCAAAGCCTAGCTTTAATATTGTCCATAATAAAAGAACTCATTTGAATATCTGCACCATTCTCTCAAGATATTAGGATGAGGAATCACTCGCTAAAAATGAGGAGAAGAAAGGGAACAAGATAAGCGTTTTTAATTGGAACCATGTTTGTTTCCTAATACAGTATGTGACCCGCGACACTAAAATTATGTAGTTTGAAAACAAAAAAGGAAACTGGAAAGGCATTAAAGTGTGTGCTAGGAGGAGGCAGAGGCGTGCGAGGAATACTCAAATACAAATTTAGCTGTGAGGAACCCTGAATAACACAGGCGCTGGTTGTAATCCCAACACTATGCTGCACTGTCAAGCAGCTAATAAAAATAGGCTGGTGGCAGATCAAGTCTGTGATTCAAATACATTCAAAGCCTTTCTTAACTGAACTGCAAAAATCCCATTCTGGCTCATTTTCAGATCTCTCTCTCTCTTTCTCTCTCTTCTTTTTTACTCTCCCTTACTGGCTTCTCATTGTTCTCTAGGTCTCTCTCTCTCCTCTCTCACTCCTGCTCCCTATCTCCCCTCTCACAGTATCATTGCTAAATCTATTTGGAGACGCCGCTGGGAGCAATTGAGCAGAAATGGGTTTGTGCACGTCTTGAAAACTGTGTCTGTCATAAAAACACAAAGGTTCAGCACAAAGAACTGGTTAAATATCCGTGTGTCTGGCCACTGGTAGCCTGCAGGTGTCCTCAGCTAGGGCAACTGTTGACTTGGAACAACATCAGAGCAGCACACCCACTGTACTGTAGCTTTGCTTTAGCAATGTGTGTACCACAAAAATCAATTCTCTGTCTATCCGGGACTGCTATGTGTGCTACACAGGCTATTACACAACTTGACCATACTGAAAGCAAGCTAGGATGACCAGCATGTACAAATGTACTGCTATCACAATAACAATACCTCCAAAAAAAAAAAAAAAAGCAGCAGTACAGCTGTGCTTGGAGAGACATCACACTCTCTCCTTTTGACGAATCAAATTGCAGGGATGGCACCATGTGACAGCGCTATTCCATTTGTTGGAGTGAGATAATATGACTTCAGCTAAAGCCCTCTGAACCTCAAAGAGCACGTTCATCTCCATGACTTTGAATTCATTACCCATCAAAGATAAGTCTCCTTTTCACACACGGAGCTCTATTTGTCAGTGTCACCACACAAAGAAGAGGGGCAACTTATTCATGCCAAACATGCCTCTAGTTTCAACTTCTGGTCGCCCCTTTGAGCACTGTTTTTTAATTAAAAGAGGTTCCCTTTCTTCTCTTTTTTTAGCAGCAATGTCTCTTTGATACCGCTTTCCTTGAAAGTTTGAAATAGTCACGATAACATATCTTTCAATTACAGTTTTATTGTGACTACCATCCGGTTGCCATTCAACCCTTCTCTTCTCCTCATGCCACGACGTACCTGCAAAGAGTGTCACACAGGTCTGCATAGAAACAGTTCTGATTTTCACCCATCACACACACGGGCAGGAGCGAAGGGGGGGGTGGACCAATGGCTTTTATCTACAAGCTGACGGAAACATGCGCCGCCTGGAGAGAAACTGTGGGGTGGTGGTGGCTGGGGGAGGGGTAGATGAGTGAAACGGGGCACAAAGTGAAGGGACAGAGCTGACCCAACTCCCTTCATCCCATACCTCGGCTGCTTCCCTCTTCACATTGACAGCTGGGTAGATTGAGGGCTAAGATTAGCAGCCACTTTCTCACAGAAGGCCAGGGAGATACAGTATTGAGAATGAATGGTCACGTCATGTTGTCAATGTTGTAACCTTGGCAACAGACAGAGTACTATTTTAGTCCCCCCACTGGCCACCGCGATGGGTTGGCAAGCCGAACTGAATCTTCTCTGCTTATGGCCAGTATTGTTCACATACATGCACGTACAAAGACATGCACTCAGCTTCATAACCAAGCATGTCACATAAGCATGTCACATATCTTCAATTATCAAGTCTCTCAATCAATACTTTAATACATTTATGTTTCAGGCATGTCAGCAGAGTGAGCCAGACAGTAGTAAAATGACAGACAATGGCAACCCAGCTCTAAAGTGGACACAAAGTGAAATCCAATCATGAACATTTCGTCCATATAATTACAACCCAGTTTAACATACACAGAGTAGCCTTTGTGTTTATTTATATAAGCAAAGGTAGAAAGTCATTTAATGGCTCGTGTACTTCTCTGTACTCANTCAATCATGAACATTTCGTCCATATAATTACAACCCAGTTTAACATACACAGAGTAGCCTTTGTGTTTATTTATGTAAGCAATGGTAGAAAGTCATTTAATGGCTCGTGTACTTCTCTGTACTCAAACCATGAGACAAATCAAAATGAGTAAACGCAAACTAAACAAAACTTCGATTTTAAAAAATCAAAC
>JANJYP010032307.1:0-11364 GCA_024605115.1 Rastrelliger brachysoma
AAAGTACAGGCAGCGGTCACGGACAAACTTAAGGAGTACGGTTTCGCTTTTAGCGATTTGACTGGTTTCTACCACAGCAAAGTCCCAGAAGCCCCAGAAGGACGCCACTGAGTTCATATTTCACAAGTCACAATTACCAACGACACGTTTAAAAACATCTAGAAGATGGAGCATCACTTCACTTCACACCTGGTCGAAAAAACTAAAAATACAACTGAAAAAAACCCAAAAAACAGCGTGACTGGCGAAATAATAACAGCAGTGAAGGAGGAGGACTTAAGACGAGATAGCTGCTTCCTTCAAGACCAGGGAGAGTTTAAATACTATTACTGTTTAAAACAGAAGTTTTGTTGTTTAGAAAACGCAGCTTTGCACGTTTTTTAATTGAAAAGTTGAGCGCTTCATTCACCAGTGTGACAGTCAGCTGCGCCGTGACGGAGACGCCGTGCTATCATGTATATGAGGAATATTAATACGATTCAATAATCATTTTTTACTGGATGGATGAGAGGAAGACGCTTTGTTTTGAGACTGACAATGTGAGGACAGTGAGCTGGGTGAGACCGCTACGACTTGGATGTGAGATTTGTGCCCAGTGACAACTGATGACATTCATGGACTCAGGTAAGACACACACACTCTGTATCAAATGTGTAGGCTAATGTTAGTGAAAGGCTAACTGAAACTCAACCCGGTCTGAGTTACTGCACCGCTATTGCTAGGTTTGAAAAGTTGATGTGCAGATGTTACGTTATGTTACAGCTTGGAGAGGATACAGGGAATAATGTTTGTTAGCATGCCGGCTACCGTAGCTGAGCAGCTGCTCCGTTTATTGCAATATACAATCTCAACGTTAGGTGGGAGTAATGAGTAATTCCTACATAGTGCCCGTTTAAGGTGTGGAAAAGTTGAACTACAGTAATGGCACAGTAAGGTGTTATCACCTCATAAAGTTAGCTACATCATGTTGCTAGCTCTTTAGCTGCTAAAGGCTATACTTTCACCATCTAATCATTAGCTTTGTCTTTGAGATGTTTGGGTAGTGTACGTTTTCCAGAGCTTTTCGATAGAAAAAGGCAAAGCTGAACAATAACAATGGCACTGTTGGCAATAAAACCAAAACAAAGAGCTGGAAAAAAAATCAAAACTGCTCTGTAGCAGTGAGGGGAAATGCAAATTTCAGGCTGTATCCTTGCTGGATGTGTCACTGGGAACAACCTAACTAGTGTAGCTTTAATCTATTTTATCTAAACTAACTCCATAGGACAATGGAAACCAGGAGTCCGCTGAGAGATTGTCTGTGATTGTCCAGACTCAATTACCTTAGATATGATTTTCACAAGGGAATTGGTAATCAATACTATGTGTGACTGTGGGCTCTTCATTTTGAACCACGTTGTAGTTTGACAGATATGTTATTTAAACCACCCTGTACATTTTCTGCATGCTGGCGGTACATTAGCAGTGATGTTCTTATAAAGCCTCTATTCTTCTGAGGAGTTTTATAACCGTCAAGAACATTCATCCCTTTCAGATGGCCTTGCGGTTGGCTTCAGTCTGTCTGTCTCTAGATGGTCTGGACTTAAAGGAGGCTTTATTTTCATTGCTGCAAGCAGAATCCTCCGAAGCACCGGGGGTCGTGTTTTTCTTGTCAACAGCTAGTGTTTTCTTTTGAGGCCTCACACTCTTACTGATAGAGCTGCAGTAGCATGAGGTGAAAAGTTTTCCCCACTGAGTGACATTTGTAGGGAAAAACAAAAAAATCCTTCATTTAAAAGAGAAAAAAAAGGCCCTGTATGGTTCTCATTATCACACACACACACCAAACCATCAATTTATGAGCCATTCTCCCAGCTTACCTCCAAATGGACGGCTTTACAGATGTTGCTGTTTTTTTGAAATGAATGCCTCTTGCATGTGATGTAGTGAGATGTAAATCATGCTCAGTGGCTTAAAGGCCCAGTGTGTAAGATTTAGTGGTATCTAGCGGAAAAGGTTTGGCAGAAATGGTTGAATATTCATCATTGTCTTTTAACTAGTGTTTAATCATCTGAAAACAATAATCACTGTGTTTTGTTACCTTAGAATGAGCCCATTATATCTACAGAGGGACTGGGTCCTCTGCTAGGGAGTCCACCATGTTGTATCATCATTTCCTACAGTAGCCTAGAAAGGACAAACACTGGCTCCAGAAGGGGTCTCTTGCTTTTTCTGCGAGTTTCATAAGCACCGTAGGTTCTCTTACATGTTTTAATGGGGTCTGGTGTTCATTTGGTTGCAATCAGCCCAAATGCCACCAAAACCTGTCCTTTTAGTCATCTAATTTAGACTCAGCCCTCTAACTGTGGCCCTCCAGCAGCACAGTTGTGTGTGTGTGTGTGTGTGTGTGTGTGTGTGTGTAATATCCTGCAGATGTGTATAACCTATTTCAAAAATTAAGATACATGTCTTGATTGAAGTAGGAAAATGGGTCACTTACTTCCCTACTCCGTTCCCCTTACTGCTTTTCTTTTTTTACTCACATTCAGTCCACAGCTGCTTTTTTTTTAATAGAATAGACTTTTTTTTGTTATGTACTGTAATAAAATTATTGCAAGGCGGGAGGAGGTGGTGATGCCTTGTGCTTCAATTCTTAAAAATGCAAGGTCCTCCTTACTTTGATAGTGTTGCTGATTGACTAACTCAAGTTAAACATTAATGTCATTATGTCCTGCTCAATGGATTAGCCATTTTTACTTCAGGCACACATCAGCAGAGGTAAAATGATGGTAAAATTGTGGAGGTCGTTAACTCTAGCTGCTCTCTGTTTTTGAACCGAGACCTACTAAATGAAATATTATTAGGCTAAATTTGTCACTGAATTAATTGATTGCACTTAGGATAGACTCAATAGGACCTCAATATTTTAACCTTACCATAAACATTAAATATACATATACACCCTCCTTTCAGGGTTAAATTGACCCCTCTGTTCCTTCCTTCCTTCCTTCCTTCCTTCCTTCCTTCCTTCCTTCCTTCCTTCCTTCCTTCCTTCCTTCCTTCCTTCCTTCCTTCCTTCCTTCCTTCCTTCCTTCCTTCCTTCCTTCCGTTCCTTACTGCTTTCCTCACTTCCTTCTTTTCTCCTTTCCTTCCCTTACTTCCTCCTCTTTTCCTTCTTTCCTCCCTTCATTCCTCCCTTCCTTCTTTCCTCACTTCCTGTTTTTTCCCTCTCCTCCTTCTTTCCTCTCTTCCCTCCTCCCTCCCTTTCTCCTCCTTCCTTCTTTCCTCACTTACTTACTTCCTTCTTTCTTTCTTTCTTTCTTTCCTTCTTTCCTCCCACCCTTCCATCCCTGCCTCGACCCAAAGACAGCAGGAGGGTTAAATTTCCTTGTATGCAGACCGTATTCTTAGATGTAGATGTAGAAAAGGCATTCCCTAAATTGATTTGGCATGACAAAAGAACCTGAAGTGGTGATAACCTAAACATATATGGGTGGCCTTTCTATGCCCAGTTTGGTATTTTACAACTGGGCCTGTCTTACACACCAATTGTGGCTATGGTTACATGGTGAGCGCAAACCCAGGAGTCAATACATTGACTCCTAGGCTTGTTGCCCACACTTTGCATCCCATGGAGTGCGGCCACTTGTGATGCAAATAATATGAATTCTGAAGTAAAGCACATTTTTGTTATATACAACAGTCTCAGGACATGGCACGATAAAACCAACTGTATGAAATCCCTTCTGTCTTCTATACTTTAGCATCCCAACTTTCCTCTATTCACTGACTCATTTGTGTTCTCTCCTTTGCGTGATGGAGAGTAATTGATTACTTATTTAAAGATGGCACTCTTCTGTCCTCCTAGCAGTTACAAGAGACATTTAAGATTACCAATGAACATTTCTTTGGATATTTACAAATGAGATATTTTATACCTTCTCAGGTTAACTTCCCTCGTAGTGATGCAGAGAGATTTATCTCGCAGTGCTGAAATGAAAGGGATTTTATATCATTATTTTATTCCCTTCTTGGTTCCTCTGACTCATTCAAGTCATCAAATATTCCTCATAAAATGGAAAAGAGATTTATGTACAGATTATATTGAAGATGACTGGCAGGCGGTTATAGATCAGATCCATGTTCAGGGAGTCTAAATATAAGATTCTTCAGAGGCTGCATATCACCCTCTTACCTTGCACAAGATAAATAGTTCCCTTTTTCCTCTATTCATTAAGTGTCATTCTGATATGGGGATATATTTATGTTGCTTCTGGGAGTGTAAATTAATTTTCAGATTCCAGGCATGTTTTTCCATGGTAATTAGTGGAGTATTTAAAATGACAATTAAAAAAAGACCTTAATGCTTCCCTCTTGGGCTTTCTCAGTTCATCTCCCTGCATTACACTACAAACTTTTTTGGGAAGCTCTTTTTAATTGCTTGAAAGTGTAATCTTGTACAGTTGGATCAAAGACTTCCCACCAAGTGTTACCCTCTGGTATAGAGAGAGTTTGAACACACGCCCCCCATGAAAGATTATATGTTGTCTAAAACAGAAAAAAAAGATGAGTTGTTTCTGAAGGGTTGGACACCTTTCTGATATTTCATTTACCTGCAAAACTGAAGGTGTAAGCACTTTTCTGAGTGGTAGACCGCTCTCATAACTGCAATTATGGCACACTCAATATAATACTGTTTCTGACGACTGGTTAACCGAAACTCGCGTATACATAAAGTGGGCTCTAAACAATTATTTCACTTAATTTTGTATAATTAATAACCGACTTGTAAGATGCCTACTTAGGTTTACTCTGTGGCTTTTTTTTCTTCTTTTTTAAATGTTTCTTCTTGTTAAATTATGTCCGTGTTTTTGTTGTGATAGTGGTCTGCGGTCGGGGAGCGGGGGTCATTGTACACCACCGTGTGCTTTTCCATGTTTAAACTCAACATAAAGCATTGTAAATATAAATAAATACAAAGTAAATTTTGATGAATTGTAGCTTAATGAAATCGTGCGTACGTCATAATTAGACTTTGAATTAAAGGATTTGCAATACTAAACAAAGCTGTAGTGCATGGTTAAAAGACGGCTCCATATGTGTTGTTTTTTTTTTTTTTTTTGGGCGGGTTGTTTAAATGGAAATGCCCACTCAGCTGTTTGAGACCGATGAACCAACCCCAACTACGCGCAGACATTTACTGGCAGGAAGAGAGCTCAAGAGTTTATTGTTTAAATTTTTAACAGCTGCAACAGTTAGTGCTCAGTTTGGTTACTAGCTAGGTGGGCTAGGAGTTTATCAGTTTTTGGGGTTTTTTTTGTAGCAATGTCATTGTGGAGAAACTTTAAGTCAGGTCACGCGAAACGTTTTTAAAAGGGTTTAGGAAGATGGCATTTTGAAGCTAAAGCACACATACTATTTTATTTTAATACAAATAGAAAACGAATGGAAAGCACAGAATGAAAAACCTAAAATACCTAAAAAAAATGGCTTATGGCAGCAGAAACAATAAGATGTGTGTTAGGGTTATGGTTCAGATTGCCTGTGGATTGACGAAGAAATGTTAGTGTTCACTAATGATTTGAGCATATTGGTAATGTTCAAAACTAAGGTCAGTTATCTCAACAATGAAGTCACCTACACAATTGTATACTTGAAAATGCAGATGCAATACACCTACTCTTCTTGCCGATGATTATGCTGAAGGAAAGCTGATTAAACAGGTGTGAGTGACATATGTTTTTCTGATTTTGGAGAGGTCTCAGTGTGTCTTAGCAAACAACCTATAAATATCAGAGGTAGTCTGGTCTGAGCAGACAAAAACATACAGAAACATAATCCATTAATATAATGGAGGAGCAATTTTCTCTAAATGGAGCCTCAGGCCTTATTAGCGACTACTTGATTCTAATGGGGAAAATAAAGCCGCAATATAGACACAGGACTGCTGTTCACATGAAAAACATTTTTTTGATAATAGCTAAGTTTTTCAAAATAAACATTAAAGTAAAATATCAAGCTTGAGTCAAGGAAAACTTCAAAAGCATCTCTGTGCTACCTTAAAAAAGTCACATTACTGCGCTTCGGGAAAAAAGATAAGAAAGATATATCCCTTCCTCCGTCTTCCAAACCCACCCTCTGTCTAATAATTTTCTCACAGTCCCTAACATTTCTCAAGCATTCTAAGTTGCGAGGTGGAAGAAGGCGAATGATAGGGTTAGGAGCTACAATTTAAAAAAAAAAAAAAAAAAAAAAGAAAAAAAAAAGAAGGTTCACTTTCAAGGCCATGCCTCTAAATCACAGTCTTGAATGAACACCTTCACTAAAGATACCTGGATGAGCAAGGGTTTATGTGGCCATTCATTAGATGGGCCACCAGTACTCGGGTAACATTATGTCACAGGTAGGGCTTTTTAAGAAAGTACAAGGCCACATTTTCACTCATTTTTTTCAATACGAAGGACGGTGTTTGTGCATTTCGGACCCTCCCTCCAGGCTTTGATCGTCCACTTTCAAAGACCGCTGCACTACGAGCACCTGGCTCTTCCTTACGCTTTACAAGGTGTAACTATCTAGCAAAAATGATAATAATAGTTATTACTTCCTGTGTACCGCTGCTTGAAAGGTGGGTATTAACATGCAATGGGGTGTTGGGGAGGGGGGCATCTGAACATGACCATTACAGGTATGTTGCATAACAGAAACGGTGGAGAGCATTCACAAAAGGTTAAGAAAAAGGTGATGGGAAACAACTTAGAGATGCTGTTGTTTTTTTTTTTATCTACATTTAATTTTAGGTTCTAAATTGAAGGAGATTGCAGCAGCACACCTAGCTGTAGATGTTCACGTTACAGGTATGATCCTCAAACCTCCTGGTGACAAGACAGACTGGGCTATATGGTGACTATACCTCCTCCCAGGCAATATAAGTACCCTCATAAAAAAGCAACACGCCTGGAGAGAAGCACTGTCTGAAGGACGAATGCGGGAAACAAATGTCCTTTTACTTGCCATCATTCCAAAACATGTGGGCTTCATAGTTAGATTAAATGGAAACCACAGTAAAACCACCTACCATGACTGCTACACCACTTCTTCAAACCTTTTTTTTCTTCCTTTTTTGTATATTCCCGTCTCCTGTCAGCAAATTAATTTAGGAGCTTAGCTGCTATAGTAAGTCACTTGAATAAACAAATTCCAGCAGCTGCGGAAGTCAAAGCGTCAGCAAGCGCTACCTTGGCAAACATCCATGCCCCACTCCCCCTCATTTAAATGGTAAAACCTTGCGACGAGGCCGAGGTACACGTCTGAGAAGACTGATGAATTTCTAGTTGTGTTGAACAAATTACTGGCAGAGATTCAAAGACTGTGCAGCAAGCTCTTTTTCACTTTTTTCTCTATGTTACGTCAGCTCTGTAAAGAGCAGGCCCCTCCACATGCTTTTTTTTTTTTTTTTTTTTATTGCCACCGTAAAGTCGTTGTGGCCTCAGCTAATGGCACGTACGACCATGCGACCAGCGTAGAGGAACATATTTCAATCAGGGAAGACACCGCACTTCAACAGATGTTTATTTCAGTAATTAAAAGATCTTTGACATTGACCCCCCTCCATCAGTAAAATCAATTTATAGGGGTGAGACCTTGTAAATTGCAGTCATTCCAAAGAGCCCTAGGGAGCCTTTGAAAGGGCGCTGACACCAGTGATGGAGAGAAGAAGCAGCATACACAAGTGCAGTGACAAGGCAGATGTCTGCCCTGGGGGCCCCAGACCCTGAGGGGTCTCAAAAGCTTCAGGTTAACCATGTGGCATTTGGGTTGTAGTAAATATCATAAATTGTAAATGCGTTTGGTGATACTTAGCATCTCCAGCATAATGTCAACTGAAATGATTTGGCCTTAAGGTGAAATCCCTATCATTACCTCATCTCATGACCATGTGTAGCCAATGGGCTCAAGTTAAAATCTTGTCTTCAAAAGCAATGTTATTTCATTTTATATTTCTCTACATATGGCACAGACCCTTACTTAAATTTGAGGTAAGTCAAACTGATTAATAATTGCTCATAACACATAACAACTGCACTGACGGTTCATTGTTTTAACCCTAACCTTTACAACCACGCTTTATTACGATTACTGTAAATATCACGTATAACTCAGAAATTGTAAAGATTGAAATACCACAGTTAATTAATGTATTGTTCTTGCATTAAGACATCCATGAGGTCATGTAAATTCTTGTACACTTTTAATAGTTCATGAGGTATTATGTGATATTAATGTACCACTATCATAAAATCAAATCAATGCACTATAGCCAGCTTGATCATTAGTGGACAGAAAAGGCATCATTTATGCATGAATTGATTGGATAAGACAACCAGAGACCGTATGTAGAAATTTTAATGATAATTGTCTTCCTGTAGTGAGCTTGTGCTAATGAATCATACCAGAGCAAACTATGTTTGTACGTTTGTAACAAATATTGCGATATCACACTGCTAATATGAGTTTCTTTTGTAAACAATGTGCACTGGTGGTTTACAACAGGTTTTTTTAAAAAGTATTTCAACACAACACTGATGAGAGCGCTGAGACTTAACCAAGATAGCAAAATCAAGATACAGGAACACTAGCTAAAAAATACTAAAACGCTCTTTGACAATACATATAATCATTTGATCTAAAATGAATGATAGAACAGATAATTGCAAACATAGCAAGAATTGTTCACATGGTGATACAAGCATCAATTTTGGTACATAGACTCTTCAAATCCCACTCTTTTCAGAAATACCACTGGCCACTCAAAATTCCGAGATGGCGCCCCAAAAATTTGGTTTTTCCTTTATAACTCCAAATACATTGATTCTAGGCCCCATAAATGGACAAGTGCATGCCTGTATCTATTACAGTTCTTGAGATACAGCATATAGATGTTTTTACAGACTTGTGACAGCAAAAAATGGGTTTATGAGCCATAACTTTGAAGATATTGATTTTTTTGATATACCTGTATATAAATGAATTAACATCAAATATAAATATGAATGTTGCAGACATTTCTATAGCTATTATAGTTCTTAAGATACAGCATGTACATATCTCTGAAGGTCGACATGTGATGGCAAGAATGATTTTGAAAATACTGATTTTCTGCTTCATAAATATATTGAAACTGGATATTAACTTGGGTATTGTGGGTTTATCTGCTCCACTATAATATAAAAGTATTATCATTAAGACTATCATATGTAAAAACACTGAACACATAAAATAGTTGTAGCATGTAAATGGAAAAAAAGTATCTAATAATTGGCAGCATAGACCAAACAGTACTGTTATCTGCTTTAACTTCAGGCTTGACAAAGATATCGGTGTGGGGATGGTTTACAGTTACAGTGGAAGTAAAAGGCGGTGTCATGGCACATTTCTCTCCGTAAACATATACTGAGTGGCAGCAGGAGGGAACTCACCTTTTGTTAATGCTACACGATTTCCTTCATTTCTGCGGCAAACCACAGAGTCAAGAGGTCAATGGTGTGGTTTTGAACACAAAGGCTCTCTGTTCCCTGAAAACTTCTATCCTGTTACTAAAGAACAACCTTTACAGGCCAGACACTCGCTCAGGGGTCCCCCCGACTCAGCTCTGTTGGGAGCCTCGATGTTATATGTTTGCAGTGAGACTGTTTTCTGGATGTCACGTTTGTAGCTCGAACTTCTAACCATGAACTATGACATAACACAGAGTAAAGCCCCCCTCAGGGACACATCATCTGCCTGACACAATGGTCCTTTTGAGATGTAGGGGGCAAGATTCAAGGGTCACTGGTACAGATGAAGTGTGGCGGGTATAGGCATAATAACAAACTGTCCAAAGAGAGGCATGCAGTTCAGTTGGGAGGTATGAACAGGCAGACTGGGGGTTTCGTGTAGGCGAGTCATCAGAATCTCCAAAGCCGCTGGGGAGTGTGGGTGGGGGAAGTGACTAACATTTTCCCTTTGCTCAACAACTGCTGCTGAAGTGCCCTTGAGCAAATAATTTAATCCTAAGCCAGTAGAAGTAGTGGAAAGCTGTGTGAATGTGTCTGTGTGGATATGAAGCATGAAATCTGTAAAATCCTATTATTTTTTATTTGATTTTGGCAGCTTTTTAAGGGTCTCATTGTTAGAGTGGTTTTTTTTCACATTTCCCAAGGATCGCATCAATCTCAAGTCTGTTCTTGTGAAATCTTTGTCTTTTCTATTGATTAATTGATCGAATGAATGATTGGAGATGTTCCAGTCAGCCACAATGTTTTGCTAAAGGTTATTTCCCTGATACATACTCAGACTAAACTTCGAGAAAACTGAAACAACCAACATGGAGCGTCCACATTCTGTGCCAAATGAAAAACAATTGTGGATTTCTTGAGAGATGAACATGGTGCGTCAGCACTGTTGCTGTATTACAACTCAAAAATCCCAGGTGGCCCAAAAATGATTTTCCTCAAGGTATAATAAATAATTGAAGTACAACTTTTACTACCAACAACATCTCTTACATTCTACATATTCTGACTCATTGTGAAGTAAATAAGATGAGCAAGCATGGCAAAGAAAAGAGACTTGGTGAGCAACTCTTATTGGAATAATAGGATGCCATCTTCTATTCAGCTATCCAGCTGTCTTTATCTATTCATAGAACTAAGGCTAATACAGTTTTATGTCTCTTTCCTCTTTATATTGCAAAGACCAACAAAGGGCTTTGATCTTTTTTACCCTCCCACTGCCTTTGCGTCAATGAAGGAAGGAAGGAAAAAGGAAAGAAAAAGAAAGAAAGAAGGAGGAAACGGAAGACAGAAAGGAGGAAGGAAAGAGAAAAAAGAAAAAGAAAGAAGGAAGGAGAAGAGTAAGTAAGAAAGGGAGAAGGAAAGAAAAAAGTGGGGGATGAAAGAAAGAGAAAGAAAGAAAGAAAGAGAAAGAAAGAAAGGAGGATGAAATCGAGAGGAAGGAGGCAAGAAAGGAAAGAAGGAATAATCAAAACAAATGGAGTCAATTTGACCTGGGAAGACAGCGGGAGGGTTAGACTACTGTTAACAAGTGAAAACATTTTAATGCACAAAACTCATTTTAAAACTCTCAAAGAATAAGAACGTCTTTATGCTAGCTAGTGGTGGGTGATATGGAAAAAAAATCATATATCAGAGTATTTATGGATTGATTTAATACTTTGATACTGTGGGCAGTTAGTAACATAATTCATTCTTTACCGTGACAGGAAAAATAATAAATAAAATGGAGAGAATAACTTGTTCAATAATGTTTTGTACATATGCCGATCAAACATAACACAGGACAAACTAATTTCAATTCACTAATATGTTTGTAGCTACTATAATATTC
>JANJYP010032355.1:0-11859 GCA_024605115.1 Rastrelliger brachysoma
ACGACGGTGGTGAGGATGACCACGAAGAACAAAACCAGCAAGATCACCAAACCCAAATTACCTTCATCCTCAACTACGGGATCTGGATAAGGAGAGAGAGAGAGAGAGAGAGAGAGAGAGAGAGAGAGAGAGAGAGAAAGAGAGAGAGAGAGAGAGAGAGAGAGAGAGAGAGANCATGGGCAGGTCAGCAAAATGTAGACAGATGGCGAGGTACGAAGTAAAAAAAAAAAAAAAAAAGTCAAATAGAGCGGAGTAGGATCAGAAATGAGAAGCAGAGCAACAGATGCATAATAAAGCAGACAGATGTGTGATGTTGAGGCAAAATAAAATAAATATTGAGAGGCATAAACAAATACATTTAAAGAAGGACAAGGATGAATATGACAGACACCTCTGACTTGTCTTGCAATGTCAAAAAAAAAACAAAACAAAAAAGACATGCAATTGATCATTTTTCATTCTATTCCATGTCAGTGTGTTAGAAAAAATAAATAAATAGAAAGGGAAAAAAAAGCGAATGTGTGTGTTCCTTCAGATGTAATTACTCTCTGGTGAATAGTTCATTTTAAAATCCGCCATTATAGCTCTCACACAAACACGCATTTATCATACTCAGAGGAGTAAACAACTTTTTTTTTTTTTTTTCCATGAGTGAAAAAAAATGTTTTGAAGTGTGAAACAAAACAAAAAGAAAAAGAAAAACTGAAACACTGGCAGTCGCATTAACAATAAAACTGCAAAAACTCTTGGTATTTACAAGATTTAAAACAATTTATGCACACAAGTGTAAATGACAGTGGTTACACACACACATACACACATGCACACACAGAGAGGAAGAACACATCTGGTTCACAGCAGGCCAGCTTAAAGAGATTTGACGGCATCAGTCACAAAGACTTTTAGCTCTCTACTCCGCTGCCAGAACTGTGTGTATATACTGTATCTGCATGTGTGTGTGTTTACAAGTGTATGCTTGTTGTGTGTGTCCTGTATGTGTACTTAACTTTTCATCCAGCGCACATATGATAGAAAACATAATACCCTGCAGGTGCAATTTACTGCAATTATATGCCATTTGATGATGAAACCCAGCACAGGGTACTTGCACTGTTCTATCTGGAGCATAATACCAGTAAATAATTACCTTCTCAGAGATTGTTGCTGTATTAATGACTGATGAGACCTCTTGTTCCTGCCAACTCATGAGATAAAAATATACCTGCCCTGCTGTTTGATAAACCACAATTCACACAGTGCAGCTAACCAGGCTCCAAGCCACACTGATGCTTTTAGCCTCCAGCTCAGTTGAAGTCTAAAGCTAGAAAAAAACAATCGTGTTTCAAAACTGATTCAATGTTTGATCAACAAGAGTAAATACTCTTACATTAATATGAGATAATGGATGTTTTGGTTCTGAATATGACAAGTCTTACTGTTTGGATTTCAGTAGCACTCTTAAAGAAATAGTAGCGATGTAGCAGTAAAGATAGCACTGTAACAACGGTATAAGCTCTGTGCTTGTAGTAGTCATTGTAGTATCAGCTCTGATAATTGCACATATATTGACAGAAGAGGAGGAAACATTCATTGTTGCTGTTGCTCCTGAACACAATGACAATGCAGTTATGATTTGAAGTAACATCTTACTGTGTGGTTTTGCAGTGGCAGTCCCGGGCCTTGTGATGAAGAGAAAATAATCATCTAGAAATGTGTCGTCTGCGTCCAGTGAAGGTTTAGAGGTGCTGTAGTCTGTAGTACACACACACACACATTTAAGCATTTCATGAATACATACAAAACACACACTTTATTGCTTTTAAAAGTGAAATTGGCTTGATGAGACTTAAATAATAATTTAAAACAAGAATGTATATGTTATGTTTTTTTTCTCTCTGACCTTCCCAAGGAGTGACTAAAAGCGCAGGACTCCATTCGCTCCACTGGCTCTCTGTGTTCACTTCGTCCCGGGCCCGGACCTGAACTTGGTGTGTGTGGCCGGCCATGGCGTCGCGCACAATGACCGGACTCTCCTCTGAATAAAGCTGATACGAAAAGAAGGAAACAGCAGAAAAAAAGGAGAGTGGTGATTAACAGGAAGTAAAGTCAAATGTTGTGATGGTGGCATCTCATGAACAAGCAGAAATAGTTCAGGAAGCTGCTCGGTGGAACTGCATGATCGACCTTTTTTTTATTGTTTTTGGCCTGAGTGTGAGTTTTCTGATACCTCCCTGAACAAACTGCTGAAAACATGCTGAAAGAAGCTTAAATTAGACGACCGGCCATATGATACATGCCAAAGTTTAAACAGTTGTCTTTTGTAATGTTCTTATTGTTCTTATTTTTTTCTTCTTTATTCTGTTGTTGGGACTTAATTTGTAAAAGCAACAGTTGGTTATGCATTTACAGAGAAACATGTGCACATCTACAAAGGTTTCTAAAAGGACTGTCTGTAGTAATTAAGAAGATTTTATGGCACTATGACTGATTTGATACGGTTTGATGAGAAAGCCCTAAAACATGTGATATTCATGGACCTAGAATTTAACAAAACCACATTTTAAACATAGGTACTTCATGGTGCACATGATACAGGAGGATAAGCCTCTTTCAAAATTAGAAAAAGGAATCACTTTACTCAATGTTTTCTGCTTCACCGCATATTTTGAATGTTCTTTCTTGTTTGCAGTATGGTTTCAGTCACAAACATAAACGCTAAGATTGTTTTCTTGTATCTAAGTTACTTTGAGATCAGTTTGAGTTGAGGTTCGATTTCTGGTGAAGTGCGAGAAACTGAAGCTGTCTTTCTCTAATGCAAGCCATATTCGGTCTGTCAGTTTGCCATGATGCTCTAAGTTTGATCCAGAATGCGCTCCCTTAAACACTCCAAATGAACTTAACAGCCTTGTGTACTAACCTCTGACCAGTAGATGGAACGGAGTGGCCTGTATCTAATGTGAAACATTAGGGGGAATGCGTCCTCCGTCGGCCAAGAGGAGGGAAAGTTCCATGAGACGATCAGCCTCTGCGGATAGCCTTCTAGCTCCTTCGCCAACACAGACTCGGGAGGGTTTGGTTTCACTGCAAAGGAAGACAGAAAAGAACAATAAATTCCACTACGATTGGCAAACAACCAGGAACACACCATTGCTTAAAAAAAAACAACACACACACACATCACACAGATTAATTTCCTTAAAACCTCCAGTTTCTCAAGCTGTCGTAGCTGTTTGTCATGCTGTTTTTGTTTTCATTATCTATCAGTAAGTATTAAATTAATATAACATATCATTGAAATCAGGAAGTAAGTTAAAGAGATAAAGCACATGCACAGGAAGTCAACTGCACTGAAATGTAACAAAGAAAACAAAAACCATCCATTCAGATGTAAATACTCAATTTCCTCAGCTTTTAGAATAAGCCATATTTGTGGTATGGTTTTTATCTGATGCATGACTTTATAATGATATCTTTGCAGCTGTGATAATTACATGGAGAAATCCAAGTTTAATATAGGTAACTCAATTCACAGAGTTGTAGTATAACCAGCTATTCTTTCTCTTGAGTCTTGATCCACAGACTAGTTTCCAACATCTAATGGGCACACCAGCTGCTATAAAAGCTGTGTCATGGATGCTGTGAATGGCTCTGTTTGAGAGCGATGCAGACACAGGAGCAACAAAAAGCAAGATAATTGAGGTCATTATGTGAGGACCAAAAGGACACAGTCACAAAAGCAGTCTGGAGAAATGATGCAGGCTTCTTTTTATGACATTTTATATGTATATCTGCACATGTGTGTGTGTGTGTGTGTGTGTGTGTGTGTGTGTGTGTGTGCGTGCGTGTGTTGTGTACATACAAAGGTGCTCTTACAAAACACAGGTTGTTTTATCTTTACGTTTTATCTGCATGTGGGAGCTTCCATGTCTGTGTGCATTCATGGATGGGCTTTCAAATGCTTGTATAGCTTAACATATCTAATCAGTGCACGTACATGTGAAGGCAGGTGTGAACTATTGAACTAAGAATGAAGAAAGCATTTTTTCCCTATACAATGCCTTTGACTACCACTACCACTGCTATGCTGGCTCCAAAAAATGCCTTTATTATTTCCATCACTTAATTAAGGCCATCTAATAAGTGTGCTGGTGGTTATTTTCTCTGTTTATGACAAAAAGCTACAGTACGCTTTGGTTCAATAATGTGGTATTTTTTCCAGAGTGTGAAAGACAGCATCCCACACTCTGTATTTAAAAGGTCCAAACAGAAAAAAATGGATATTGAATTATATTGCCAGCCTATCACAATAGTATTTTTTTTCAATAATGCTAGTGCTAGTGGAGCACTGTAAACAAATGAAATGTCACTAATGTGTTTCATAGACTTACGTCAGCCACACCAATTAATTGCAAAATGTAAGAAAAACAGTTCTTATTACTCATTTAATCTCATGTGGGTATGTTGTTTGTGAACTTACATAGCTCATGTAACCTTAACCGTACAAGTGTTGTCTTGGACCCGAGGACATTGATCTCGGTGATTCTAAGGGTATGTAAGGGCTGCCAGAAGGCAGGGTATTCTACAAAACAGTGCCTGTTGGTGATGTCCACAACACATGGCTTCCAATCCTGACCAGTCCCCCTAGAAAACAAGACAAAATATGTTTGAGAGTTGCATTTACATGGTGTGTACTGGAAATCCAGTGCTGAAGTGTTTTTACTACACACAGATGAAATACAATCTGGTTACATATAACTGAATTGTAAGCTCATATGGGCTGAACACCAGAATGATACAAGACACTTAAATAAACTAATAAACAAACATAACTTTGAAGACTGTAGATAAAAATGAAAAAAATACAGGCTTATTATTCTTTTCTGCTTCCTAATTGGAGTCAGACAGAAAATGTGTGAAAACCACAGCTGTAATGTATTATAGTTCAAAGTTTTAGTAAGTGCCACATGTCATCTTAGAAATCAGAGTACAGAGAGGAAGCAGAGGTTCACATTGGGATACGAATCACAGTGAACACATGACATTTAAAATGTAATTCAATGGCACAGGCACTATATTTAGTGTGTTCATATCCCATTCTGAATGTAACCTTGGGCGTTGCTGTTTCAGATGCAGTAACTGGCTCTTACCTGAAGGAGGCATTGTACTTGGCTGGCAGCAATGTCCTCACCGATTCCACCCAGGAGCAGCGAACATACGTGTGATTGGGCACTTGACAGGAAATGCTGAGCAGCCCAGGGGGATCTGGAAAACAGGAGTCAGACAGGGTTCACTTTCAGGACAAGAGAAGGAGTTTGTTTCTTTTTGTACAGGGTCTTATTTGATGTTGTATTATTTTAAATGTTTTTTTAGGAAATGAACAACGCTGGGTCCCAATGTCCCTGTCATGAACTAAAATATTTCAGGAGAGGCTTGGCCAATGCCATGGAAAACTCCCTTTATTATTTGATACACTTTCAAGGAAGCCCACTTAGGGAGTCGCTTCCTGTTGGAGACAGTAAGAGGAAGTGGGGGGCTTTGTCTCTGTGGTGGCTGATAAGACCTAAGTCCTGTTAGGACCAGCAGAGCTGTCCTGATTATCACTGTTTGAATAAAATGCCATGTTTATAGCCTCAGTGTCAAGCTTAAATAAATGTAGAGAGAAGAAACTTAAGAGACAGAAATAGACATATGAGAGAGACACATGGTAGAAAATATACTGAGGCGAACTTCAGTGAGAGATGAGACCGTCTGAGTGGAAGGAACCGAAACTTCTTTTATGTTGAATTATCCAAAGAATGAACTGAATGAAGAGCGACTGAGAGAAATGTAGGGACTAAAACACCAGGGATGCCTTTTTCTGCTGCAAAGAGTACTTTAAAAAAAAAAGAGGAAAAAAAAAGCTGCAGTCCCACAGCAAGAGACAGAATGTATGGCAGAGCTGTTGAAGAATAATCACTCCAAAATTAGGCGGTGTGAGCTTGGACAAGTCTCAACAACACTTACGACCCAGTCTGAGTTTGACAGAGTGGAGGAGGATCCCATGGTAGTCATAGCAGCTGTAGTTGCCCTGGGCTGAGTGGTTGACGTGCAGCAGGACTAGGGATCCATCTGTTGTCACTTTGTGCCATGGCAACGTTGAGTTGTGGTTAAGATGCCACACCACAGGTATCCTGGTTGGGAACATGTTAGGCTTTAGTTATTATGCTTTTGAGGAGTTTGCTCAACGAACTGTAAACCATCTGCCTATTTCAAAGTACAACTAAACTCATAGGTATCAAATACCCAGACCTGCATGCCACAACATTCATTCATTTCTTACTGTCAATATGTGTGACCCATTCTGACCATAGATGGGATCTATTTTCATTTGTATTATAATAATTAATTACTGTTCTTTGTTTTTCACTGTTTTGGACAACAATGAAGGTTTATGCCATAGGGGAAAAAGCTAAACAGAAAAGACCAACAGTAAAATCATCTCACTAAAATATTATCTTTACATACTGCAATATGCTTCAGTTACATGTATAACTCCTTACCTGGTTTTTGAGTATTTATTAATGATTATTGTATTTACTGACTCACCCTCTTTAATTAATTAAGTGTTCCTGTTTTTGGCACTAGTCTTGTTTCCCTTCTCTGTCATATTGGATGCATTTGCACTTGATGTAGCAATTCATTCACTTTTCGAGCCTTTATATTACTGTGTGTTGCCTTGACAACATAAAAAAAATACAGATTGTCAGACCAACATTCAAGCTGAAGATCTGTTATTTTGTCCTGGATTTCCAACATTTCTCAAACTGACATTCAGCAATTCTTGAGGCCGAAGGAACTGAAAAATCAAAGCTTGAAACAACTATTTGAGTATGACTGCTAACATTACCATTACTACTAACCATTTTGATTAACAGAGTATGACTTTTTCATGACTTTTGACACTGTATATCGATATTATAGAATGAAAAAAACTTGAAGGCAGATAGAAAACTTTTTTTAACTTACCTAATAGGTGACTTCCCGCATGACAGTGTCACATTTGAGCCCAAGCGCCCGTACTGCACGCCTGACACTGCAAACACAGACATCGCATAAAATATTAAAGCGTGCCGTCGTCTGGCTTACAGTATCTGCACATTGCACAATCTGACATAGTGTGTGTCTGCATTGTCTTCATTAATGTGATTTATCCACTGCCATTTACAGTAGAGTCAACAGTATCACAATAACATGACCATACAAGGTTTGGGATCCTGCAGACACTGGTCTGAGGAGACTTTGGCACACATTATAAAGCTCTTCCAGTGTGTTTAATTTTTTTTCTGAGAGCCTGTCATTATTGCCATTAAAAAGAATATTACTTAGTAAAACTACTCTGAAATCAATAATAAACAGAGGAGCAGTAGTGGAAAAGACAAATAAAACAAGGATGCTTTAACATTAACATTTTTTTTTTTTTAATGAGTAAAAATTTTAGAATAAAAAGTGCTACTGATCACACTGGGAATCAACACCAAAAATCTGTCAGTTTGTAAAAATTATTAGTATTTCAGCCCATTGTTTTAACTCCCCCCGTCCATAAGACTGAGTCACTGATTACCAAAAATTCAACATCATCTTGTTTCCAGCAGTTACGTCACTAAGACCCAAACTAAACAAGTGACTGGCTGCTACTGATCCTGGAATGGCGAGGACTGAACGAGATACACCACCAAAAAACACAAGTTGGACACATTTCTTATCTTCAGTTGGAGGAGCCTTTGAAAGGCTGGACAGGTTTTAGTGCACTGAGTCCTGTAATGTGGATTTGGAAGAAGGTGACCTTTAAAAGTGGGCACAGCATGTCAGGTAATTTTCTTACTTCTGCTTCACATCACATAGAACATTTTCCCACTCACCCCTCGGTGAGGTCTACTGATGCACATCGCTTCAGTTTTGTTTGCTGAGGTCTTGAGATATCCATATTTGAGTATTCTGATTTTTGTTTATGGGGCTCATATCATTACAAAATAACTTTTTTAAAACCTAACAATGTCCCAATTACTCATCAAATATGAAAACTTTCAGAGGTGGTTATCTCATACCTGGGCACATAAAATGGAAGCATGCTGCATGGTACAAAAGCAACTTAACATAACACATGACTTTGTAGTTTTAAAGCTTGTTCTGTAATACGAACTAAAACGTTTCTACAACAGGTAATGTGTATTCATTTGTAGCAACGTATTGAAAACATGAATGAAAAAACTGAAAGTCTCAATTCGTTTTTATGTAGCATTTGCATCAATAACTTAAAACGATAATACAGAAGCTACATAACTATTACTTACGGAATTGGAAGTTAGTGTAGATATGAAGCAAAACGAAGTGCAGTGTATACCTGAGTAAATATTTGTGGTGACGCTAGTAATTTGCAGAGTTGATACTCCATCTGCTGTATATGTGAGTGTATGTGTGTGTGTGTGCGTGTGTTTAGTTTGGCTCCAGAATATAAAAGCTGGCATTTACAGTAGATCTAGAGTGGAAAAACATCAGACTGCCACGCACACACCTTAATTAATTCGCAACCTCAATCACTCAGGCATGCATGCTCCCTGCTGGCTTCTCCTCCCAAGGTAACACTTTTTTTTTCTCTTTTTTTTTTTTCTTATCCTCGGGTTGTGTTTCTTGTTTTTTGTGTTCATTTTTCAAACTAAATCCTCTCTTTATTCTCCCTGTCATAAAATTATTACCAAAAATAACAACCCTCCAGCTTTTTTTTGTCTTGAAAACGTGACTTTCTTGTTGACGCCTGAGATCAGTCGAGGTGACCGGGCAGGTGTAGGAGCACAAGCATTCTGAGGATGTTATTGTTTAATTTGTTCCACTGATATATTTATCTTCGGCTTCACTGCTGCAATAACCTCATGTGTCCTTCAGGGACCAACTAAGTTAAGCCTAAATTAAATTTTACGCGTAAACAAGTTGAAGGCTTTAACTGAAGAGCTTTTCAATACTTGGTTTTCACTTTCAGCTGAAGCTCTCCTTCCTGGCGTTGCTGCTGTTGTTTTAGTGGCTACGCGAAATCAAACAGCTGGGGGAAAAGAACAGCAAAGTGCTCCGCAGTGATTTTGTGGTTACGTTTATATTTCTGAGTGGAGGAGACCAATATGTGCAAAAGAAACCTACTGAGATATTTAAATAGTCAGAGCAGGTCAATGGATGTATGTTGTGGTGTGAGCTGAAAATCGTTCATCATATACAACACAAGGCGTGGTAGGCATCAGTGATTTATGAGACACTGTTCAACGGAGCTGTGTGGAAGCAGCTGCATTATGAAGATGCAAACTCCTAAAGTAAAGAGGGCTGTAGATATCACCACTGCAATCAACACACACACACACACACACACACACACACCTTGTTCTTCGTGATTATGTCTTATCTAAAAGGAACATTCTTGTTTTTTACTGCATGACCATTGTTGCTATCACACAACCATGATACTATGTAGATCTGATCTGCATTTGTCTTCTAAATGGCTGTTAACAAGATATGATGGTGCCAAACTGTATCACACACACACACTAATTTTTATATTCATGGCACCAGATTGAAAAATGTAGCTGCTTGAATTGCTGAGGAATTTACCCCACCTTTTTAAAAAGGTCAGTCAGAGAAAAGTCAACTTCTAAGTAAACTCCCTTTGTTCTCAAGAGAAATTTTGAGAAATATTGCATTAGATACAGTTGAATTTATTGCAAAAGAATGAATTTTCCTCTGAATTCAAGTATNTTCAAGAGAAATTTTGAGAAATATTGCATTAGATACAGTTAAATTTATTGCAAAAGAATGAATTTTCCTCTGAATTCAAGTATTATTAAATTTCAAATTAATTCTCATAAATTCACATGATTAATATGTCTCTTTTTTTATTGTTTCTACATCTGTGATAGTCTATGTTCTATCTNTTATTAAATTTCAAATTAATTCTCATAAATTCACATGATTAATATGTCTCTTTTTTTATTGTTTCTACATCTGTGATAGTCTATGTTCTATCTCAAACTTGTATTTAATGCATCACTCAACAGCTTTTCTTTTTCCCTTTAACAACTGAACACACACACACACACACACACACACACACACAAAAGATCCCCTCCCACTGTTTCTGTATATGCGTGTGTGCGTGTTTGCATGTGTGTATGTATTACCTGGGGCCTTGGTACAGTGCAAAGACTTGGCTGTTCTGAATGTGTGTATTCATGTTTTATTGGCAGTGAAGTACATTATTCCCCAAACCCGCAGCGTTCCACTCATATCTGATTTTGCCTCTGGCAACAGGGCCCAGACATGTGCACATGCATGCACAAACACACACACACACGCACATATAGAAAACCACACACATATGCACATACAAACTTGCAGCCACACATTCCCATACGCAAATGCACGTTCACACAAATTACTGCACACAGGAAGGCTGCAAGTTTCTCCTGACATTGAAATCAGATGGCAGGCAGGGTGGACATAGAAATTGCAAACTGGATGAAACTCAGTACTTTCCAAACAGTAAAAAAAAAGACTCTGGAGACAGTGCAGGGTCAAATTAATGGGAAGGGAAAACTTTTTTATGGTTTTACCTGCAGGGCTAAAAGTAAGTGTTCTTAGTGCTGTTAAGTGATAGATTAGGATTATTTTTTAAAAAGAAACAATAGCGAAAGGAAATAAAAGACAGAAACAAAGAGGGCACAGCAGCATTTGTAAAGAAAGAAAGAAAAGTCTATTACTTAATGACACACAGATCCCTGAAGTGCTGTGAGGGGGGAAAATGCTTTAACAATAGACTTTTTGTGGAGTGGAAATCCAAACAAAAGCATGAATTTCATTTTGACTGTTCAAAAAAAAAAAAAGTGAATTTGCACATCCAAAAACACTGAAGACTAAATATCCATAAAAATCAGCAAGGATATGTTTCAACAAATCTAAAGCTTCTCTCTCCAATTGAGGTTTTTCTTGGAAGTGTGTGTCAGTGTTTTATGATGCGTTCCCAAGTTTAAAAAAAAAAAAGTGCACTTTGCCCGCTTACTTTATTCTAAATTTTGGATGTGTTTCTTTCCTTCTTCCCTCTGCTGTCGCTTTAGGTCCCATAAGTGCTCTGAGTTAAGAGAAGTCAAGTGTGCCTAAAATAGTACACAAAGGAATCCATACCTGATCCTTAACAGCATGTGTATGTGTGTGTGTGTGCACCACAGAGTATATGCCTGGGTGTGTGCCTGTGCGTTTCCAAATGTATTGTTAAATATGTCCTTGTGTAAAAGTGCTTTCCTGTGTGTGCGTTACCTTCATCAGTCCAAATCTGAGCACGGCTGGAACACAGCGACCAAGATAAAAACCAGATGACTGTCAGACACACAGGACCGGACAAAAGACCTGGCATCTAGAGAGACACAGGGTTGGAGAAAGGGGAGAAGTAAAATGATTTGGTGTTATTTCAAAGTCTAAAAGCTTTGACAGCAAGATTCAACAACAGCAGAAGCAGTATTATCATCATCATCATTATCATCACCATCATCATTTCGACTTCATTTTGGTTATGGGGAGATAAATGCTTGGAAAAGAAACAGCCTGAAATTCTCATTTCATTTCTACATAGCAATGCTGAAATTGCTTGGTAACAACATGCTGCATTTAATCAGTCAAAAAAAAAAAAAATCATAGCTGAGTCTCTTTTTCTTCTTGTCCCATGAAGTAGAATAAAATGCAAATGACAAATGGTATCTCACTAGTGGAATTATTAGAGAGAGTCTTTGTGAAAATTAAAAACATATTTCCTATAAAACACACACACACACACACACACACACACACACA